>KV751356.1:68694-92153 GCA_001698575.1 Mola mola | reverse complement strand
AATACATTGCTTACCCTGCTCTTTTTCACTGAGGATAGAAATCAGATTTCCTCCCTGGTTTAAACAGTAGTCCCTAGCTTCCTTCCAATTCTTATTGTCATTCCCCAAAACTATTTTGTAGCACTGTGTAGACAAGATCAATTTCCAATGTGTGTTAAAAGAAAACAAACATACTAGTATGATGAAATGAAATGGATCCATCAGTTACAGCATATTATGTAGTGTTTGCACACTATGATGGAGTAAACTCATTCGCAGTTATATCATTACCTTTCCTTGGAAAGCTACCCACTCTGGTGCACATCCTCCTGTAGGAACAATGGTTGGTGCCACTGTTGAATTGACAAAACTGTTGCTTCTTTTGCAAATCGAAGGCATCTCCAAACCACAGTTAATATCATTCCAGTACCCTTAATAAGAGAGAGAGAGAACACTGAACCCCTAAGACAGAAATAGCATGGGTTACCTAAAATTTATGAAGCCAACACAGAATGGTGTGACTCACCCATGCTCTTGTATATAGTCACACAGTTCTCATCATTATTAGCAAAGTTGGGCTCATTCTTTTCCCAAGCAGTGTATGTAACAGAGGTGCCATCCACCCAGCTGAAAATGGAAAAAAACAAAATAAGCAAGATATATATTTGTGTCAGATTTCGGACCAGATTATGAGTCAAGGCAGTCTTATTTATATAGTACATTTCAAAAACAAGGCAATTTACAGTGCTTTACAAGATATAAAAAGCAACATTAAACATTAAAGAAATAAAAAAAAGAAAATGAAAGATACAAGAAATAGAAAAGTTACAGTGCAGTGTAGGCAGTACCAGTATTGTGCCTAACAAATGCAGTTTTGCCTACCTAAAGGATTTGTCCAAATTTACTGTCATACCAATATAGTACTGGCCAAAAGAGTCTTTTGTTATCTATGGGACGAAAATGTTAGGAGAGATATTATTTTAAGGATAACAGCATATAGTTTCATTACCATGTCACCACAAAATATCACATTTTTGTTGTCATTTTGAACTTCAATACTAAACATTTTTGATGTTTTTCAAGAACACGTTTAGAATTTCTTGCCTGTTTCCAAAGGAACGTCCTCTCACTCTCCCCTGTAATAACCACAAGGTCACCAAAGTTCTTTTTGCAAAAGGCTCTTGCAGCTTCCATATCTGTTTTGTCTTTGTTAATGAAATATTGTGTATCATTGTATATAATCCAGCCATCTTCTGTGGTGTTGAATACTGTAAAGGGAACAAAACTGTTAACAGGTGTGTCCCACAGACCAATTGGAATAATAGTTAAAAAAGCATTTCTTCATAAATGCAATGTATAAAAGACAATTTTACACATTCCACTGAAGGACTAGTCAGGGGAACACAGTCATCATTAGGCTTCATCTTCCAGGAACCATAAATACTTAATGCTAACCTGTTTCATGGTTGGTGTTGGAACAACAACCATATAGCTATGCTGTTTGCTTGAACAGAAGAAGAAATGGTGAAGCAGAAAGATTTCAGCTCAGAAAGAAAGGTCATGGAGGTTAAATGGAGGCCCGCTGGGGACTGTTTTAGGGATGTGCCGCAATTAAAACTTACCTGGTGCAGTTATAACAGGCTCAGGTTTGGGAGTCACGCCTGAAAGGAAGGGAAAGTTTTATGGAAGGGAAAAGCTCTAATTTCATATCCTGTAACTGCTTTGGACAAATTTCTCAACACCAGTTACCTTTGCGTATTTGGCATATCCAGTCATTATAGGCCTCACAGTGCCGGTCGTTCCACCTCTTTGAGTAGTAAATATAGATTTCTGCACAATGTTCGTTATCATTGTGGTTGTTTGGTTCACCAAAGCCCCAGTTCTCAAAGTTGGACTAGTTCAAAGTTTTTAGAAATACATTTAATTAAATCTTGGTTTATGTTGACAAACAAGAAACATTTTTATGACAGCAATAAAGTTCTACATACAGCCGACCCATCACTCCAGACGAAACCTTTACTGGCACTCAGGCTGAAGCCAATCCATGCTACTTTCTGAACCCTTTGTAACAAAAAAAAAACAAAAAACAAAAACAACAAAATGGGTTACTTTAATGGTTCAGTCACAAATTGCCACATTAATAAGCTGTTAAGATAACATACATAGGATTTTCCAGGTCCAAGAGGTCCTTCGAGCTGTGTACACTCATCAGATCCCCACCAATGGCCCTGCAGAAGTCCAGCGCTTCCTGCCAAGTCTTCTTGACATCATTTTTGTTTTCGTAAAACTTTTTAACACGTGAAAAAAAATGTGTATGAGATTTGTGTACTTACTGTGAAATCACTCAGTCTTTCACAAATTATTTCAGTTTTTCCTCCTACTTTTATGCAGATGTTCCTTCCTTCAACAGGAGTCCAGCCAGGCTCACAGCTCAGGGCAGGGGTGGTCGGAGGAACTGTGGTCATAAGTGCACCCTCTGCTGGTTTCTTACAGATATACTTCTCCTTTTTGCTGCAGCTGACTACATCCCATAGTCCAGCAAAAATCCCAGTTGTCATGGCAACACATCCTTGTCTTCTGTCTTTTATGAAAATCAAAAGAGAAGACGAATAGTATACATAAACAGATCCTAAAAAAATGCAAATATTACATTCAATTACTACATTTAATTTATGTGTTATGTGCTGCCCTCACATTTTACTTGATTCACATCAGTTTGATCCAAACCAAAATTACAGGTGGAAAACCCTTCCTGAACCATCTCTTTTTCATTTCTAATGTGAAAAAAATTTCTCTTTTTTTTTAGACCAATTTGAAATAATTATAGGAAATAAGAAAGTCACAATTTATTTACATAGCACTTTTAAATCATACAAATGCCTCACAAACAAGACAGAAAATAAAATGCATACATGACAAATAGACGTACAGAACAAAAGGTACAGTTGTAAAAATGAAAATAACTGATATGGTTCTCAAGGAATTCATCCAAATGCTTGGCTAAATAGATGTGTCTTTAGCTGCTTGAAACAATCCAATGAAATGAGGTATCTGATGTGCTGGGGAAAATTGTTCTAGAGGGTAGGACCTAAAATGAAAAAGCACGATCACCGGGAGCAGACTCGTTGGAAGAGCATAAAGGTTGAGAAATTGAGTAGGCGGTTAGAAGATCAGATATGTAACCGGGGGCAAGATCATTAAGAAATTCATATGTAATCATTAAAATTTTATGGACTATTCAAAATTTGACGGGGAGCCAGTGCAGTATTGCAAGAATTGGGGTGAGGTCGTACCTACACCAAACCACTTTTTCTGGTTAATAATCTGACAGTGTCATTTTGAACTAGACGGTTCAATTTTTCAACGGTTTTAGCTTTGGATGCTATGTTTGAATTAAGTGACCTATAAACTGGGCTATGAAGGAGACAAAGTTTTCAGGACCAATTAAAAGAAGTCCAGTTTTATCTTAATTAAGGATGAGGAATAGCTTATTAAGATTAAGATGTTTTCTGACAAAATATATCTGGGAATCATCAGCGTAGCAGTGCTATGAGATATTATGAAAACGAATAAACCGTTTTCCAAGTGGTAGGATATAGAGCGCAAAGGGGAGTGGACCAAGGACCAAAGCCCTGAGGAACACCTGTCAAAAGGGGTCAGAAGAAGACACATGGTTATTATGAATACACATTCTAAAATATATTTGGCTCAGGTAGAAACGGAACCAATGTAGGGTGGTCAGAAATGCTAGCCCCATTTTTCCAAACCGTCAAGTAGAATGGTTTGATCAATAGTGATGAAGGCAGAAGTTATATCCAGTAGAATTGACTTTTATTAGCATGCAGCAGGATATACTGTACATGTAATTCATTACTCGAAAAAAGGCTGCCTCAGTGCTATGTTTATGGCAGAAATTATATTGAAATATATCAAGGATATCATGATCTTCACTTTTTTTTCCAGTACTTGATTCATGACAATTTTTCTTAAGACAGGAGCGGAAGTTTAGAGATAGGTCGGTAGTTTTGTAGCCTAGCTGGGTCAAGAGAGAGTTTCTTATGGAGAGGTTGAACACAGGCAATTTTAAAAAAGTCGGAGGATTGAGGAGAGTGAGTGGTTGCAAATAGACAGGAAACTAGGTACTATGACAGGAAGCATGGATTTTAGAAATTTGATAGGAATGATATCACAGGGGTTAGAGGAATTTCCCATGATAGAGATTGTTTTTATAAGAGAGAGGAGCAAATTCGGTCATAAAAGTGCGGTGGCTAAAGAAAGCGGGGGTTAAAGCAGAATTGGTAAAGTTAGACCTGAGATCGTCAGTCTTACCAACAAAGAAAGATAAAAGGGTTTCACAGTCATAGGAAGATAAATTTTGAATGGGTAAAGAGATACGGTTTAGAAGCTGATTTATGGTTTTGAAAAGAAATCTTGTATAACAATTTATAAGGTTGCAGAAATAGGCAGCTCTTGAATCTTTGATAGACTGATTCAAGCTGATCAACAGATCCTTCATGTGCAAATGGTGAACTTTTTTTTCCACCTGCCCTCAACTTTCCTAACTTCCTTTTTAAGTTGTGTAAGTGAAAGGGGCGTAGGTGTCAAGGGCTGAAGTACACAAATCATTAAACCAACTGACGATATCATTAATATTAGTATTAGTAAAATGAGGAGTATATGCCATGATAGGAAACTGCGAGGAGAATGTGGCTTTAGACTGATTATTGAAGATATGAGAGTAATTTGTATGTTTCTGAAGAGGTGAAAACTCTGATTGAAATGTGATCGAATGATTATATTACGCAGTTGCTTATGGCCACCCACAAAAATAATAAAAGGTTTAAATTATTAAGCAAGTAAATGCAGTGTTGGGTTCTAGCCTCACAGCTAATCAATGTCACTTTAAGTTTAACTTGGCTAACAGCAAATTAAACAATATGTCAGCAGAAGAATATGGATTTCCCCTGTCCAATTGAGTGGTCGTTTTGACAGTGTGACATTGCTCAGAACATTTGAGTGCAGTGCAACAGCAAACCAAATCAAATACAAATGCAATGTTGCAATATAACCCACAAACAAACATGGTCCCCTGGAAACTAAAGTGTGTAATTGACTTAAAGAGTCAACTGCTGCATGCTTATGTCTAGCAGTTCAGTTGTATACCATTTCCACCATCTTAGTTTAGCTTGTTAGCATGAAGCAGAGACTACAGCAGAAGCTGAAAGGAATTGTCAATAGTGACACATGCGAGATTATTCATTTTAATTATCAAAGTAGCTCAAATTCATTGTAAGCAGAACAAAAAGCTCATGGCACGCTGGAACCATGTTGCCACCAAACATGCGTTATGACTCTTGCCAGTAAGTCAAAATGTAATTAACACCTGCTTAGTCCATATAACATCAGACAATAAATGATGGTTGTAACACACAGATACAGAGCTACAGAGAAGTGTGCCCTACCTGGCATTCCCACATTGAAATTAGTGAATGTGACTTTTCTTTTGGTCGCCCACTTGAAAGTGTGTTTGTCTTCTGTGTTGGAAAGACTTGTCCAGAAATACTTCTCTGGTCTCAAACCCACCAAACTGACCAGGAGGGCATTTTCATATCTGCATGAAAACATGTAAAAACCGAAGGATGAGCAAGTCAATTCATTCAAAATGAACCCAAGGATTTATTTCTATGGATCATGGAAACTAGTATTTTTAGATGCCAAAAAGTTGCTTTATCCCAGTAAACAGTTGCCAACTATTGCCAACTTCAAAACGAATAAAGCAATGAAATCTTGTTTAGAGACTTTTGGTAATCAGGGTGATTACTGTACTTTTTGTGAAGGAAATATGACAATATTTTACCTATCAGCCACATCCACCAGGTAAGCACCAGCCTCTGAGCATGCCCGCTTTGCATCATCAAAAGTTTTTGTCTCAGATCCAATGTTGTAACAATAAGATCCAAACCTGATCGAGCCCTTGAAACAAAAATAATAGTAATATAGTAATAAAATAAAAAATCTGATAAATCTTTTGTTATTATAACCATAATTTAATGCAAATTGCATTACTCACAAGTTTGCACCCTGGTTTGGTTTCCTCTTGGGCACCTGGACTTGGTTTAGTGGAAGCCATCTTCTTACAGATGTAACCATACGTCTTCTCACACATGTGGTCGGCCCACTTCCCGTCCTACATGGGCCATGTGTATCATCATTGCATTCATCAACACCATTACACAGTATGTGTATCTGCCTGGACAGTTATGGGTGCTACCTTTCCTCTGATGAGGACACAGTCTTCCTGGAGGTTGGTGGCATGAGAGGGCTCATCAGTTTCCCACTGGGTGAAGGTAACTTGGGAGTGATCGGACCATTCAAACAGATTATCGTTCCTTTGATCATTCAAGCCAATCCAGAGCACGTCTGTTGGCACTGAAGGTTTTAAGTGTACATGGAGATGTTAAAGATGTTGTAGAGCACCGTCTCAGATATTTTCAGCCATAAACCCATCTTTTTGCAGTAAGTCTGACAAGAATGTACAAGCAAAAACTGCAACAAAAAGGGACATTTATCAAACTTACAGTATCCTAATTGAGATATTATGAAGCTCTGCTCTTCTATATTGGGAATGCTGGCCAAATCTCCACCCTCCTTGCGACACACAGCCAGAGCGTCCTTCCACATCTTTTTACTCCTCTCCAGGTAGTAACACTTACCTGCATATGGAACCCAGTGACTAGGGCAGAAGCTGGGCTGGTTTTTAACTAAGTAGATAGCAAAAGAGAGAATTGAAGCTTATCCAAATAATAATAACATGGCGAAGAAAGTAGATTGTTATAATTTCTGGTTATTATCTTCTTTTACTTGGTGGAGGGGTTAGACTGGTTAAGCTGCCTTTGCGACAAATGTAACCAAGTTTCTTATTGCAGGCACTGCTCTCCCATTTTGAGGCTTTTCCAGTATTTAGGATTGCACAGGTATGACCAGGCTCTGATGAGGGATGGCCTATTGGAAACATAAATCCATGCATTATTTGTTTTCATAAAAAGCAATAAAAAACTTTCTTGCTTTAATTTGTCATTATGAAGTAAATATATGTTGCGGTGTAGTTACTAAAGTATATCCCCTGCTTTCAAATTTGGTCAATTTATTTATAGAAGGTTATGTTTGTTGTCATGCAGCTCATAATGTAAAACCATCACATACAATAATATACTGTTCCCCTTACAGTGCATTGCATGTCTTCACTAACCTGGGGCCCAGTTTAAATATCTGAATGGGTTTCCATTGCTCCATTGCCATCCATTTTCCAAATCCAAGCTGTTGAGTCCAATCCAGAGAGATGTGCCCAAAAAGTTTGTCAACCCTGCATCAACCCACACATAACATGCAATCGATGTTCAGTATTGCTAATTATAGCGTAGCATTGATAACCGAAATAAGGCTAGCTTTGTACCTGAGATGTACGACTGCTCATGCAGCTCTACAATGCTGAGGAGGTCAGCTCCCTGCTGCTGGCAGCTCTTCCGGGCCTGATGCCAGGTCAGCACTGACTGTAAGTTCCTCCGATACTGAACCCCTGTGACCGGGTCAGTGTCCCAACCTGATGTTATTGCTTTATGGTAAAGACACAAAACATTAAAAACTGAGAGAAATGTTGCTTTTAAATTGCAATTGCACAAATGTGGAGTTTGCATGTTCTCCCTGTGTCTGCGTGGGTTTTCTCCGGGTACTCCGGCTTCCTCCCACAGTCCAAAAACATGCAAACTGGGTGTTAGGGTTAATTGGTCACTCTAAATTGCCCGTAGGTGTGAATGTGAGTGTGGATGGTTGTTTGTCTCTATTTGTCAGCCCTGCGATGAACTGGCGACTTGTCCAGAGTGACACTGCCTTCACCCGAAGATGCTGAGACCCCTAACGGGATAAGCGGTACAAAATGAATGAATGAATGAATGTTTCCAATATTTTCTTACTCATTTTGTCCAGTTCCTTGTACTGTTACTTACATAGAAACATGCACATTTTCATTCATCTGATTGGAAAGAACATCAAGTCTTGTTGGAAAGTAAAAGTATGACTACCTCTTGCCATAATGAATCCAAATTTACTGTAGTCAGGATCACATCTCCTGACCAACCATGAACATTAGTTCGCTTTGGAAGACGTTAGCAAGAAACTGGAATGTTAGTCATTAGAAGTGGTGGAAGAACATGTTTGTCTGTTTTTTAAATACAATCAGCCAATGAAATTATGCATTTTTATTTGACTTTTTTTATTTGTGAATATCTTTACATGTAAAACTAACTGCAGATCAGCCTAGCGATTAAAAACCTTTGGTGGGTACTCATAATGTGCTGATATTATATCTAATTTTAAGGGTGACAATGTAAGAACCTTAATATTGCAGATTGAAAAACATGTTTTGTGTCATGTAAACCTCATAAAACTAAACTTGCTCTCTTTTCTGTCCCCTTCCTGTCCAGTTAAAGAGCAGCGTCAGGAGATAGACAGGCCTGTGAGAAGGAAAACAAGGACAATGCTGTGTTGACAACCCAAGAGGAAGTGATAGACTCATTCTGCTGTTGGACAGAATGGGTTCAGTACCTGGACCTGACAGCACTGGCCTCTTCAGCGATGGCATTTAGCAAAATTATAGACAAGGTAATTGTGCCCACTCTATAGTAACTACTATACCATTTATCAGACCCTGTGTTTTACTGATTTGTTTATTGCACCTTGACACCTTGTGCGATATGAAATAAAGGTTATTATGTAGATGTGAAATGGGTGAAATCTGTTTCTCATACTTACCTTTAGTGGCACAAAATCCCCACTTTTTCTGAGTATCATAATCCTTCTCTGTTGCACACCACATTTCTCCATCTGAGCGACCATCCCTTGTACATTCTGCGTACCACTTGTCCAAAAACTTGAACGGGAATTGACACGGCATGCTGAAGGCATTACCGCCTATTGTGAAAACCTCTGAGAAGACACAGAATGTAATTAGATAAGTAAAAGTTGCTTTAGCAAGAAAAAAGCAAGCAAAGTCCTCATCGACACTGGGCAACCAGGCTTTGGTAACAGTTCTACTTTGAAGATGTTGATTGATCAGTCAGGAATTTGTGCCAGAGAGTCAGGTTCAAACCATCTCAAGTTTATAAAACAATTTCTATATATTCTTACTTTTTGGGTGTGGAGGATTTTAAATAGGTTCTCTCCCCCAACAAATTTGGAAGCACACTGTTATATAAAGTACTATTGTATATACTACAGTACTAAAGTATAAGGACAGGGTAGCTAATGCATAGTTTGCAATTTAAAAGAAATCTGCACACTATGCTGCCCGATTTCTTGCATTTCTCTTTTTTAGAGAAGACTGACTTCCCTTTAGACACCGATAGTCCTACAGTCAGTTGCTGAATGTGGCAGTCTACCTGTGTCATACTTGCCTGACATTCATAATATACTGCATCTAAAAACATTTTGGGAAGCAGAATCAGAGTATTCTGAGGACATTAAAATGTACTCCAGTGCTTTTTAAAATGGAATGGTATGAAGCACTCACTCCCCAATATAATTACCACTATATTTTATAGTTGAGGGATGTGTTCTTTACACGCTATTTTTCTTATGACTTTACTTCATTTTTCACTTTAACATACCATACATGTTATTATTTGGTAAATTCCCCACAGAAGTCAAATGAAGTTAAATATGCATCAGTCGTTTCCCAGCTGAGGACTAAAACCACAATCTTTCTTTTTCACAAGTAGGAAACCCTAAGTAAAAAGATCAGCCTAATTAAGTCTATTCTTACAGACATATTTTTTCAGTCTCCAACATTGGACATTTCTGCACAACAAACACCTTAAACATCCAGACAACCTTTGTGAAAACTGCAGCTTGTTTCAGTTTATATGTACAGAGTAAATTGTTGGGTTTTGTCTTTTGTAAAGTCCTTCATATGCCCCAAACTCTTACCTTGAAACCCCTTTGAGCAAAGGTCACCCTTGGTGCCAAATATCCTCCAGCGACTCCAGAGTCCCGAACCTTTGTAAATCATTAAGTTCCTCTCGTTGCGGTTGCCCCAGTTTAAGTAGAGTTCCTGGTCTTTCAGACCAAAGAGGGTTTCATTCTTGCACTGCCAGTGCTGGAGGTTATTCTTTTCATCACATTCGAAGAGGAGAACTTTCACCCAGTCTTTAATCTCTGCAGCCCCTAGACAGAGCTTGAGACTGATACTGAGGACACGCGATTCAGAGGCCCAGCGAAACTGCTGCTCTTTGGCATGAGGATTGCAAGTGGCCACTGTAATTGAGGTGGAACTCTCTGCTTTGATGCACTTGTTGTGGTTCTCATTGAAGATCAGGAAGGAGCCATTGTCTGGACGAGAAAAGAACAGCTTCAAAACCACAGTGCACATGACTATGTCAAAAGAATTTTACTCACAGAAACACTGAAAAGATGGCTACATACCTATGTCTGCAGTAATGTGGAGGACTTGCAGGAGCCCGAGGACCACAGCAAAGTTTGAACAAGGTAACATTATCCTGAACTGTTTAGTTTGCTCGGAGTGGTGGATGAGATTGTTGGAGACTTTTCAAGTCATAGAAGGGATCTGGTGTGTGCAAACGTGTGAGAAAGCAGCAGTGAGACAGAGACATGGTGCTTTCCCCCCTTAATCATGCTGATGGATATCCTGTCACATGGGTAGCTAAGGTTGGTCAAAGAACAGCAGTGTCTATGAGCTTCCAAGTATTTTTTCTTTGACAAGACGGAAGTTGGAAAAAACAAAAAAATAAAGGTGACCAACCAATAAAACACAGTCAGGGTAGGACAATAATTCTACTTTGATTAAATCAGACACAAAGGAGGAACTGGACCCGAATAGGTTAAATCTGTGCCGGGCTAATGACCCCAGAGGACAAATGTCATATAGTAGTTTCAGGTGTTGGAAGAGTAAATGATGATTAAATTATGTTTGGAGAACTATGCTGATGTAGGGGGTTTTCGTGGAATAGTTAGCCCCCCCCCACAGGGTCCATGAGACTTCGGGTAAGGAGCACCACAGTGATGCCACAAGTCAGTAGAAAGAAAGAACATGAGGAAATCCTGCTTCCTACTGAAGGAAGTCAGTAGAGATCTGAACCTTTTAGCCTCGTATTGCAGGGATGACCAGCAGTGGTGCTCAGAGATAATTTGCTCAATTACAGAACCTGTGACATACCTGTCTTTTGTACTCACTGTGCTTAACAAAACACAAAGATTTCAAATAACTTGTGCATCACATTCTCTCAAAATTATATTTACAGCAAACTTCGAAGACTTGTCTCTAAAATGAGAGTGTTAAGGCTGCAGTTACTGGGTCAGTGTCCGGGAGTGTGGGAAGTAGAATTTTTTAAATGCTAAACTAATCATATTTTAAAGTACAATTTTTCTCTCTTTATCTGCTCAATTTTGCTCGCCTTTTTGATTTTGCTGTTTGATGATGGCACTCAGTCAGTGTTTCATGTGTTGTCATGCATGTTAATGGCTTGGGCCATGACATGGGCCAGAAAACCAAAACGGAGATCCAAACACTGAAGGAATAGTTAAAATGATGCAAACATACAGAAATTGGTGCTTGCTCTGTGTGGGTTTGTCCCAAATAAACACCAAGAGTAGAACACATTAAAAATCCACAGCTATCATATATCAAGGTGTAACATGCACAGAGGAGTTGGGCAACATGCAAGCTTTAACTAGTAGCTGTCTTTTTTCACTTTTTGATTAACCTATTTCTTTACTTAGTTTCATCCTGCTCTGTAATTATGTAGTGTGTTTTGTGTTGTTTTCCATCGGATTACGGGCATGTTGTCTTTAAGCATTTGCTGCTCTTGTGTTCTGGACCATGCAGGATTATGAGAGGAGATATGACAATCAGAATGTTTTGCTGAATAATGACAGTAAAACTGACATTTTGGGGAGTGCCTGGTGGAAAATTAGATGAACTTAGGTTTATAAGTACTGACACGAAGGTCAAAAACACTGTCTGTATAGTTCATGTCAGTGTGATGAATTAAACTTGAGAAACTCCAAATATGTGCAATTTGGATGTCTTTCTTTATTAATCTTATCAAAATATGTGTCATGATACAAACTCACACTTCATTTTTCTTTTGTGATGTCACATAGCCAAGTAAAACCTACTATAAATAACATGGATTTATGCCTTTACATATTCACTGCACTTAATGATAATGGTAGAGACAAGCGTGCCAAAATATCACAAATGACAGATACAGGTACATTCCCAAAGTGCCACGCTGGGTGAGGAGGAGACATTTTACATTTTAAGGGGTAAATAAACATAATTGATCGAACATATAAGTAAATAATACATAACGCAACGGTCATTTGACACGTAATGTCGCGTATGGAATAACATCGCATAAGAGCTCCCTTTTGGCCTGAGAAAAGTACCATCATTAAGTTTGACCAAATATGTCTTCTACGTCTCTTAAATTGATTCATACTTTTGTGTGGTTACACCACCTTTTCTTCAATTAATATTTCATCCTAATAGAACCAGACCATTAGAACTTAAGAAATGACTTAGTTTATAATATAAATCATTGCTAAGAAATATCTGAGGTGCTGTCCAACAAAATCCTCAACTTAATAAATAGGAAATCATAACACCAACATTTGTTTCTATATGACGAAATCAATCCGTTATGGCTGACATTATTATTATGTAATATAATATTTTTTGCCTTAATACTTTGTATTAAGTTTTGTTATTTATCTTACATATAATAAGTATATGCGTAGCCAAATTTCATTTGGTGATGCATAATCACTAATGAACATTTATGCATTATAAGCTACACAAAATCACAAAACAATTGTGCAGAAAAATTTTTGTTTAGTTTTTAAATTACTGATTTGGACCTACTAAATCGGGTTGCACTGTTAAGACATGGTTGGATAGAAATAATTGAAATGGTTCTAAGTAATGTTAGTTTTTCAGCACTGCCCTATCTAAAAAAAAATGGCCACTGTAGCATCACAAGCTAGGTCTTTTGATGCATATATTCACACAAACCTAAAGTTTTAGCACAGTGTTTGGTGATTTCATTGTTTTTACATTTTCACAGTTTACATAATATTCTAACAGGCGTTGGCTTTTATCATGCCATTTGCATCCCACTATAAAAAAGTCCTGCATTAGCACGCTAACAGTAGTTATGTCAGATGGCTACATTTGCCCTCAAAATTATTTGACCCCCATTGCAAATTAGATTTATTTGCAAAATTTACAAACTTTTAGCTTTAAGCAATAAACAACAACAACAACAACAATTTAAATAACTAAATGAAATATAATGTTTATATTTTGTTCTCCCCAAATTCAACACAAAAGGACACTTTTAATGATTACAGCAATCTTAAAATTATCCACCCCCCCTGAATAGAATCCCTCATATAAGCACATGTTTGCAAATCAGCTGTTGTCTAAAGTAAACCTAAAGCAACTAACCAAGCTTTCAATTGTTGCATCAGGTGTGCTTGAGAGAGAACAAATCAAATACCTGGACTGGCTAGGGGTTTGTTGACAGTGATGTTTGCATGTTAGACATAGTTAAGTCAAGAGAATTGTCAAAAAATTTTATAGAAGAAATCATAGCCTTGTACGAACAAGGAAAATGAACACTGACTGTCCCTAAAGATACAATTGGAAGCATAGTTCACATGTTGTGTTGTGTTGAAAATATCATGCCGTCTGTGAGTAAGCTAAGGCATCAGCATCACTGGACCCTCCAATAGGACAGTGGTCCCAAGCGTACCAAGTCCGCCAAGTCTTGGTTTTAGAAGTAGTCCTGGAAGATTCTAATGTGGCCATCGCATTCACCTGACTTAAACCCATTAGAAAGAAAAAAAAAAATCTCTGGATTTGAAGGTTTGCAGCATGCAAACCTCAGAATATTAGTGAACTTGGGGCCATTGCCTATTAGGAATGGGCAAAGATTCTTCAGGAATGCTGCCAGAAGCTGCATCACATTTGTAGCAGATAAGTACTAAAGACACTTGTCATGAAGGGGTTGACTAATTGTGACACTGTAGTTGTCACTAAAGTGGCATTTTGTGTTGAATTTGGAGAAACCACTTGTAAAATTAGTTGCCTTATTTGAATCATTCTTGTTTAATTTGTTTACTGCAAAGAGCTGTGTCTAACATTTGCCATTAAATCTATTTCGCAATGGAGGTTTAATAATAATGAGGTCAACTGTAATTCAGTTAGCAGTGCAGAAGAGTTCTTTTGGCAGTTACTGGGTAAAAATACTTAAAGACAAATAACTATGTATGAACCAGATTGTGTCGTGCAATATTTTAATTTAATTAGTTTTTACTTAATAAACATTTCTTTTGTAACACAATAGTCCAGGTTTAAACTTCTAAAGAGCTGGTTCAGCTCCCTCCCTAATCCTAGCATACATTCCCTGATTGAGTTACCATTTTATTCCTACTTTTTAATGTTTCACAGTTTTAGTTTAAAGTGATAGTTTCAAAAGAACATTCTCTCTGTGTTAAAGACCCTCAGCTTGGTCATGAAGTTGAAATAGACAAAGGCCAGGCAGACCAGTAGGTTCTTCATAAGATAGAGGATGGGTGTTACAAAACCAAAGAGGGCAATGAGACCAACACGAACAAAGAAGAAAGGTAAGTCCTGCACAGCCACCCCTAATGAGGAGAGCAGAGGGCTGTGGGGCATGACCGCCACCCGCAGGCAAGACAGGTAGCTGAAGATATAGATGGGGAACACCCAGCCTGAGTAGTAGACCAGGGGATGTCCTGCCACCCGCACCATCTCCACTGTGTCCATCCAGAACATAAAGCTGTCCACAAACACATCCGCTCGGGCGTCACTGGCACACAGGAATCTCAGTGGACCTGTGTAGGCGTACGGAGGTATGCGGTAAGCTGTGGTGCTTGCTGATCGTGAGCTCAGTCCAGAGGTACTAAATGTTCTCCCTGGATTACCCGGTATTCCTGGGACTGTCCCATTGGTCTCTGGTCGAGCCCCTGCTCCATTATGGTTCCTGTCATTGAGCTGGTTGGCTCCTGGTGGCACAGGTGTTGGCATGGCCTGCCCAGGCACAGCTGGCCCTGACACAGCTGGAGTGATCTGTGTTATTGGGGTTACCTGTTCCACATGTGTGAGGACACTGGAAGGGATGTCAGCGTCTCTCTCCGTGTCATTAGCTGAAAAGTAAAAAGAGAAGATTTGCAGGTATTTTCAAAGAATTCTCTATCTAAAATTACATTTCATGTGCTGCTTACTTCATTAGGTTAATTTTTATGGAGAAGTTAAGGATAAGCAATTATTTTTAGTTGGTCAATGATGTTGGAAAAGACACAATGCAAAGTTAGGATGGTGGAGAAACAATATGCCACCAAAAGGATTCGATGATGATAAAATTATGATAAATTTTTCAGGCCATAGCACAACATTTGTTCACAACAAATATTATTATATATATACAACACAATCAAATGTCACAGTATTTTTGACCATATACCTTGATATCAGTACTACAACGATATTGTAGGGATGACAATTGGTATTCAATATTAATATAGTGATAATCCTTGAAAATCCTTAAAATGGTTGTTTCTCATAGAATACATCATGAACAGCTTTATGCTAACCGCATCATTGCCTCCCTTTGGAAAAACATTATGGATTGTTGATTTGTTAATTTGGCATTTCCTCCACAAAAAATGGAAAAAAAAATTCCTTCTTCCTTTTTCAGTTTGCGCCAACATTGACGTATAAACTATAGGCAAAGAGTAATTAGTTCTCTGAATTATTCAAATAAAAAAACTGATGGCTCTATTTGTCATCCCAGAGCTCCTGCAATGTAAAGCCCAGCTAATATCACTATAGAAGGAAAGTTCAGGATCTACAGCACTCTGTGAGTGGTTTGTGTAATGTGTTTAGAGTGCTGCGCTCACCCTGCCCGGTCAGTCTGCAGTGGCGCATCCTCTCCACAATGTCAATACAGATGAGAGAGAAGAGGACTAGTGATACAGGGAGCTCCGTGAATGTGTCATTTTTCATGTTGTTATTTATCTGAACCTGGGCAAACAGCCAGAGAATCATCAGTTTGGACCAGCTTATTAAATATAGATTTACTGGGATTTGGTTCGCAGTACCAGAGGAGGTAAGAAAATGCTTGGCACCAACGTTTATTAATGTCGAACATTTCCACCAAAGCATTTGTGTCTACATGTTTGACCTCCTCTGGTGATGGGTTTGTGGGCCAAATCACTTGCTGCTCTGATATTTCCATGAGTCAGGACTTCAACAGGCCACAAAAGAAAGCAGATTAGCAGGTCATTTTAGCAGAATGTATGGCTCTTATGTAAAAAACACCAGATAAGTGAGGGCCTAAAGGTCATCTTGAAAGGGTCACATAAAACAGCAAATAGGACCTGGCCTGCAGCCAGCAAGGAAGTGAGAATGTGCCTCATGAACAGATAATTTGACAAGGTTAGCCAGCACAGGAAAAAGAGCCAAGCTGCTTATCAGTAGCTCCTTATCCAGAGCACTTTATATTCTTCCCCTTAAAGCCAGAATGTTCCTTTACAAATCAATACCTTTATTCCACTCACATACAAAAAGTTATGCAACTTTGGCCACAGAGGTGTTTGTTTAGGTTCTTAGTCATCCACGTTCAGGTAGTCTTAAGGGCCTTAGTTGAAGGCATCTGGAAGTCCAGATGAAGGTCAGAAATGTAGTTTCAGCAAATGTTTTAAGCTCCAATCAGTTTTTGAAATTTAACCACAACAACCAAAAGAACTAAAAGGGAGCCACAATTAAAGACTCGCATTTAAAGACAGTATGGGAACAAAAAGGGTCATGGTTCAGGTTCAAGATCAAAATGCAGGTACATTCATGCCATCAAGCAAATCAAACAAATAGCAAAGAATCAACAGCATGTTGTACCTCAGAGCTGGCGATGAGAAAGGCAAAGCAGGGTAATGTGGACAGGATCACATATACAAGGGCCACAGGCCTCCTGATACAAAGACAATGGAAGGGAAAGACAAAAAAATGTAAGGAAGGAAGACACAAGCAGCTGCATGACATGCTAACTCATGGTATTCACAAGCCAACTGCTGTCCAAACCAGCTACAGGCCTGTTTAGACTCAAACCAGCCTGTCAGGTCTCAGTCGGTTCCCAGCTAAGAACACAAAGCTACACTTGCTATAACAACAGCGTGAGAAACTCACCACTTTTTCCTCCCAATGAGGAACTTCTTCTTCATAAAAACCATGTACTTAAGGGGTACCCAGACCAGCAGGGCGATGGAAGTGACATAGGCAATGGAAGAGGCCACAATCAACCAGTAGGCTGTGCTACCATCACCGGGAGGCTGTGCCGAGGTTTTCACCTTTGCTACGATGACGGCGAACCTCTGCATGATAATGAAAAGTGGCACGCACATGCCTGCAAACTGCAGCACCTCGCACAGGGCAAACTTCAGAGTCCTCCCTGAGCCCATGCTGTGGTACTGCAAAAAAAGAAAAAGAAGGGAGGGAGACGGGGGCCGTTGTCACACAGAGGTAACCCCTGTCTCTCTGAGGGCTGATCAGGCCTTGGTCTAGTGCATTGTGTGCCTCCACTAGCATTTTCCACACATTACAGCTCTGGCTCTTTGCTTGCCCAACTGCTTACACTGCACTAGGCATTGTGTAGCTCAGTGTGATGGTGATGTGACCTGCCCTCTAGTCTCTATAAAGGATACAAACAAAGTCTGTCTAACTCTAAACCCTGAAGGATATGTGTGTTCTGCAGGCAACTGACAAGGGATGATTCAAGTCTCGTATTCTAGTCAATTATTTGGATGCTAAAATCCAGTTTGGTCATTGAACATGCGCATTATTCCCAGCAACTAAATTACATATAGCTGTGCATTTGTTACACCCTGTATTCTACCTGAAGATTTTTCAAAAGCAGCAAACCAAAGTGGACAGTGAAGTTCCCATCCATGGGAAAGTGCCTGCAAGCCATTGGCACTTCATGCCACAGAGAATCCAAAGGGTCCATTGATGTACATTGCCATCTAGTGGCTAAATATGCTAACTGCAAAATGAAGCTGCAAGGTAGTAGAAGCTAATAGAAATTAGGAACTAAAAAAATACTAGGAATATATGGGTAGTTTGAAAATACTGCCTTTCAATATGATGTTCAACAAATTGATATAAATATTCACATCAGATTGCTATTTGTTAATAATGATAGTGACTTGGAACTATTCTCCTCACCTACCTCCATGCTCACATTATACTCAATTAGAAGTATGGGATAAAATTAATATCATAATATTGATCTCTTTGTCCCAAATACCATCTACTTGCAGTATTTACATCCTTTTCCTTGTCCACTTTTTTTATCCACTAATTTGCCAACTGGATAATAATCTATTTTATAGTTCCCTTTCCTAATATGTAAGTACTTACATTCTGCTGGATTTGATTTTAGCACTGAACTCACCAATTACTGATAATATGCAGCGGAAGTGCATCTGTTTACTTACCAATGACTTCTTTTATTTTAAGTTTTTTTGTGTCATCAGCAAAAACATAACAAAAAAGTCCTTTCTCAAAACAGGCCTACCTATAAGGTATAGTATGTTACACTAATTATGTTCCAATATTTGTACGCTACTAATTTGGTGTTAATTTCATTGGAATTAATCTCAAATTGTTATTGGTCCCAACATAAACTTAATGTAGTAGGATCTCATTGGGTTTCATTGATAATTGGCAAACTTTCTGGGAAAGCCCTGGTCTAATTAGGAAGAGACGGCATCCATCCTACTTGGGAAGGAGCTGCTCTCATTTCTAGGAATATGGGCAGATTTATTAGTCAGCCAAATTGACAATTCAGAGTTGAGGCCAGGAAGCAGAGTTGCAGTCTTACACACTTCTCCGCACTTCCTTCACAGTTATCCACCTACAACCCCATAGAGACTGTGTCTGTCCCCCGTCCACATAAATTCACTAAATTCACTAAATCAAATAACAAGGGTTCACATAGGAACTTAATAAAAATCAATACCACCAATGAGGCAGTTCACAAAATAGAAACTTCTTGAATATCAGATCCCTTTCATCTAAAGGTGTATTAATAAATGAGCTTATATCAGATAATAATATTGATTTATTCTGCCTTACTGAAACTTGGCTGTGCCAAGATGAATATGTAGGTCTTAATGAATCCACTCCTCCCAGTCACATTAACACACACATTCCCAGAGACACTGGCAGAGGTGGTGGAGTTACAGTCATTTTCAATTCTGCCCTATTAATAAACCCTAAGCCCAAACAAAAATTTAGTTCATTTGAAAATCTCATTCTTAGCATTTTGGGAAATCATTATATATAAATAGAAATTTGATAGGAAGTGAAGTGCTCACTGAGAGCCTAAACTTTGTGTGTGTACAGTACTTGAGTAAATGTACTGAAATGTAGTTATTTCGACATTGGTTGTAAATACATGAGAGAAGCACACTGACTGGTTCTGGTTAATACAAATACAATGTTGTAGTCAGTTTTGAGGGTCACCTGACGTCATTCTGGTGAAAAGAACCCACTGATGTTCTTCTAACATTTGAATTTCTGCTCATCAACTATAAACCAAGAGTCACTAGTTATTATAGCAGATGCATATCTGAGGACACTGTTGAAAATTTTAAAGAAATTATTCCCTCTGCATTAATTTCAGTGCCATATCCCAAAATAACAGAGGAGTCATATCTTAAATTTAGCCCCTCCCAGCTTGATCACCTTGCTGATTTCACTGCCGTCTCTCTACGTGCTTCACTCGATTCTATTGCCCCAGTTAAACAAAACAAAGAAAACAAAACCAGTCAAGAGACTAGCTCCATGGTATAATCTTAACACTCGCAAGTTAAAACAGAAAAGTCACAAACTTGAAAGGAAAAGAGCCAGCAACAGGAATTATAGAGGCTGTTATTAGTCCTGATGTGTGTTTGGAAAGCTTCCATCCAATTGATGTTCATGAACTAACGAGAACATTACCTTCAACAAAATTGTCAACCTGTATACTAGACCCCATACCTACTAGGCTGCTCAAAGAGGTTTTACGCTTAGTTAGCAATCCACTACTAAATATGATCAATCTATCCCTTGTAACATGTTATGTGCCCCAGTCTTTTAAAGTAGTGTAATTAAAATGTTTCTAAAAAAAACCTACCCTGGACTCAGAAGTTCTAGCCAACTATAGACCAATATCCAACCTCCTCTATGTTTCACAAATTCTAGAGAAAGCAGTAGCTAAACAACTATGTGGCTTTCTTCAGTATAATAGCCTATTTGAAGACTTTCAGTCAGGTTTTAGAAAGCATCACAGCCCAGAAACGGCATTGGTAAAAGTTACAAATGACCTCTTCACTGCATCTGATGGGGGACTTATCTCTATACTAGTCTTATTAGATCTTAGCGCAGCTTTTGACACTATCAACCATCACATCTTACTACAGAGGATGGAACACCAAATTGGCATTAAAGGATCTGCTCTAAGATGGTTTAAGTCCTACCTATCTGATAGATATAATTTTGTTCATGTTAATGATGAATCATCCAGATATGACAAGGTTAGTCAAGGAGTCCCACAAGGTTCTGTGCTTGGACCAATACTATTCACTCTATAAATGCTTCCTTCAGGTAATATTATTAGAAAGCAATCAATAAATTTTCATTGCTATGCTGATGACACACAATTATACTTATCAATGAAACTAGATGAAACCTATCAGTTAGCTAATCCACATGTCTTAAAACATGTCTTAAGGATATTATAAACTGGCTGTCTCATAACTTTTTATTGTTAAACTTTGACAAAAGTGAAGTAATTGTGCTGGGCCTTAAACACATTAGAGAATCATTATCCAACAACATAGTTAATCTGGATGGCATTGCCTTGGCCTCCAGCACCACTGTCAGAAACCTGGGTGTTATCTTTGACCAGGAGCTGTCTTTTAACTCACATGTAAAACAGATTTCAAGGACGGCCTTCTTTCACCTCCGTTACATTGCTAAAATCCGGCACATCCTGTCTCAACAAGATGCAGAAAAACTAGTTCACGCATTTGTTACTTCCAGACTGGATTACTGTAATCACTGTGATCACTGTCTTTATTTTCTGGTTGCCCTAATAAGATTTTAAAAACTCTTCAGTTAATCTAAAATGCAGCAGCACGTTTACTGACTAGAACTAATATCAGAGATCATATTTCCCCCGTACTGGCTTCTCTGCACTGGCTCCCAGTTAAATTCAGAATAGGATTTAAAATCCTTGCCCTCACACGTGGAAAAGGGAGCGGGAGATTGACAGATGAGATGTAGACGCTGAAGCGGTCTGTTGTGGTGAAGAGAGAGCTGAACCAAAAGGCAAAGCTTTCAATTTACAGGTTAATCTACGTCCCAGCTCTCACCTAAGGACATGAGCTCTGGGTAGTGACCGAAAGAATGAGATCACTAATACAAGCGGCCGAATTGAGCTTCCTTCGCAGGGTGGCTGGGCTCAGCCTTAGAAATAGGGTGAGGAGCTTGTACATCCGGGAAAGGCTCAGAGTAGAGCCGCTGGTCCTCCGCGTTGAGAGGAGCCAGTTGAGGTGGTTCGGGCGTCTGGTCAGGATGCCTCCTGGACGTCTCCCTGGGGAGGTGTTTCGGGCATGCCCATCCGGGAGGAGACCCCGGGGCAGACCGAGTTCACGCTGGAGAGATCGTATCTCTCGGCTGGCTTGGGAACGTCTTGGTGTGTCCCCGGAGGAGTTGGCACCTATCACCTATCATACCTTATCACCCATCCAGAACCTCCCAGGATGCAGGGTTATTGGTGATCCCAAGAATTTTCAAAAGTAGAATGGGAGGCAGAGCTTTCAGCTATCAAGCTTCTCTCCTGTGGAACTATCTTCCAGTCTTGGTATGGGGGGCAGACACACTCTCTGATTTTAATAGTAGATTAAAACCTTCTTTTTTGATAAAGCTTATAGTTAGGGCTGGTCTATCTATCCCTTAATTATGCTGCTATAGGCTTAGGTTGCTGGGGGAACACTCCATGATTCACTGACCTCTCTTCTTTCCCCCCTCTGACTCAAACTCCATCTCTCCTTGTCTAAATGTCCATATCATTACAGCAGCAGCTCCCACTGTGACCTAGAAAGACCTGCAGGATGATAAAGCACAACGACTCTGAAGAAGAAGTAAAGTTAGTGTGGTCCTGCCTGATGCCTCCTGGCCACATTAGGACAGGAGATCCTGTGACTTGGATCCTAGGCTGGATTTCCAAGTGCAAATCGGGATCCACAGATCACAATGGCTTCTGGATCAATAGACTACACCTGCTTCTGGACCACTACACTTCACATATCCCTGGATTTACAGATTCTACATACTCTTGTACTCAGTGACTACATCAGCAACACTCAGGTCTTGCTACATGGACTAAAATGACTCCTGGACCAACAGAGTACACCTGCGTCTGGATCACTAGACTTTCCATACATCTGGATTTATAGAATCCACAGACTCTGGGACTCATGGATGTTTTATACATTCTAAGTGAACTGTTATTATCATGTTGTTGTGTTCTGTACAAGTGACATTTATTGCACGTCTGTCTGTCCTAGGAAGAAGGATCCCTCCTCTGTGGTTCTTCCTGAGGTTTCTTAATTTCTCTGTTTAGGGTTTTTTTTTAAGTTTTTCCTCACCCGGTTCAAGGGTCTAAGGGCAGAGGATGTCACATTTGTACAGTTTGTCAAAGCCCAATGAGATAATGTGTAAATTGTGATTTTGGGCTATACAAATAAAATTTGATTTGATTTGATTTGATTGTTTTATAGTGTTTGTATTTTGACTTATTAGACTCATAACTATATTAACATGATCGATGTATCTTTGTTAATCATATTATTTCTGCAAAAATGTGACCCACAGTTGTTGGGGGTTTTTTTGTGGTGTTTGTATAAAAAATTTAATTTGTTATATTTAACAAAAACAAACCGAGTATCGGTATCATTTTGACGTGAAGAAGCTTGGGATCGCCTGCTTCTGGCCCGCCGGCAGGTCACGCACTTGTTGCGACGGTAGTCCCGCGAGAGACGGGACCCAGACGGGATCCGTGGGCGGATAGATGCACGGATGACCCTGCTGCTCCCCTCCCAGCCAGCCCCAGCTGTCAGCCCCCTCCCCGACGCCCCCACCCTGCGTGCCTGTCCCCGGTAGCATGGCGTCCAGCGAGGAGGACGGCGCGGTTGAGGAGAAGGAAAACAACAACAAGAAGAGAACGAGAAGCGCCCTCGCCACCGCATGGCTCACTTTCTACAACATCGCCATGACCGCCGGGTAAGTGCGTAATTCCGCTCCCAGCCGCGCCGACGTATTACTAAGAAAAGATGTAAGT
>KV751356.1:37095-68626 GCA_001698575.1 Mola mola | reverse complement strand
GTGTGTGTGTGTGTGTGTGTGTGTGTGTGTGTGTGCGTGTGCGTGTGCGTGTGTGTGTGTGCGTGCGCGCGTGTGTGTGCGTGTGTGTGTGTGCGCGGGGGTGTGTGTCAAGCCCAAAGTGCCTTGTGTGCTCGCCTCAGCTGGGGTGGGGGCGAGTGAACGTTGTGATAGCACACCGATATGTGGCTTGAATGCGAGCGGAATTCCTCCAAAAGTGTGAAAATGAATGAATGAATGGCGTTCGGGGGGAGTGACGGCCGGGCGCTGCAGCCGTGTCCAAATAGGGCAGCCTGCACCGTGTCAGCGTCGAGGCCCCTCCGCGCAGTGATAAGTATAGCCGGGGCACGCTGACACTGGAGCTCGGGCCCGGGACACAGAAATGCTCAATGGGCACATTTTTTTTTTCCCAATAACAATATCACATTGTTAGACATTGCAGCATTACAAGTGCTTAACAATCAAAACAAACAGATGGTCTGCTCATGTCAGACTGAGCAGTCATTACAGCCCCTATGAAGAAAGTGATATTATCATAATTGAAATCTACTCTTACACACAGCCATCAAGAACTTAAAGTACAAAGCACTATGCATTATATATTACCGCTGTGAAGTAATAATTAAGAAGTCTCGATGCAATCGAATAGTTTTCGAAAATGTGTGTATGATACGTTTAAGTATCATCTAGTTCAATATAGCTGCACCTTATTTCACAAGAACTAAGAAACCTCCCACACGTGAAATTGTGATCACAATTATATATGTTTCTGAAGTGGTAAAATACCAGTGTCGTTAAATATACCACTGTTCAGAGAATCAGAAAGGAATTGTGGTATATGAATATATTGTGGTGCATATAGAATCACGTACTGAGTATCGTGTATTGTGCATCGTGTATCGTCACACCTCTCGTATTTATTGGTTAGACTCTGTCAGGTTATTTTAAAATAATGTGATAGTTTGGCTGTTGATGCTTATTAAAGCTTGACGGTTTCTACAATTATGATTCTGATTAAGCTGAAGATGACATTTTTGTTCAGAACAACCATTGTCCTGTGTTATAATCATGTTGAACAAGTAGGTTGGTAAAAGTGAAAGTCACACATATGAATACTACTTGACTGAAGCCCTCAACTGTCTGATATTAAATGTACTTCTCCAATGAAATAAATGTGGAAATTATGACTTTTCTAAGTGTACAAGTATGATATTTGTTTTCAAAATGTGATGTAAAGTAGCAGAAAACTGAAACACTCAAGTAAAGCACAAGTATCTGAAAAAAAGCATTGAAATACAGTTGATAAGTAAATGTGCTTTGTTACATTCCATCACTGCCATTATTGTACTGTACAGTCTTCTGTAATGATCACACTGACACTGACAACTAGCATGATGCAAAATGCAGTATGAGCGAGAAGTATCTGGGTTTTTAGGGATATAACATACTTAAATCATTAGTTAGTAGCTTTTAGCCTAAGAAAGCCAAATCTTCACTGGTTTCAGCGTCTCGAATGTGAGAATTCTGCTTTTCAGCGTGAAAAGCAGATCATTCATCTTTTCAGCAGATGAATGATATCTGAATAGATTTGGACTACTGGTTAGACAGAAACTGTCACTGACTGTATGACTTTTAACAAAGTATGATTAGGGAGTCGTTTAGTTTCGTTTTCTGCCACTTATCCGGGTCTGGGTTGCAGAGGCAAAACAGTTTGAGCAGGGAGATCCAGACGTTCCTCTCCCCGGCCACTTCCACCGGGGGGGACTCCAAGACGTTCCCAAGCCAGCCGAGAGATATAATCTCTCCAGCGTGTCCTTGGTCTACCCCGGGGTCATCTTCCCCGATTGACATGCCCGAAACACCTCCCCAGGGAGACGTCCAGGAGGCATCCTGACCAGATGCCCGAACAACCTCAACTGGCTCCTCTCAACACGGAGGAGCAGCGGCTCTACTCCCAGCTCCTCCAGGATGTCCGAGCTCCTCGCCCTATCTCTAAAGCTGAGCCCAGCCACCCTGTGAAGGAAACTCATTCTAATCAGGGAGTCATTTTTACAATTTTGTTTAAGCTCAAAACAATTGTTGAAATACAAAAGCACCAGTACCTTGTATATAGCCTAGTGGTGGATAGGGTAAGCTATAACAAATCATAATATTTATGAGATCTTGGTGCAGTTATTACTGCAACAAGTCAACAATAAATGCATTATTAATTTAAAGTTTGCTTAATTGGAAAATATTGTAATATTCTAGTCACTTTATAAGAAGTAAAATTGAGAAATTATTGAATCCAGTCTTATAAATTCTGTGATTTGCTCTTTCTTTAAATGAGTTGAGTTAATTTTTAATGATTTACTCTGTTACTGCCAGCATTTTTGAGTATATTTGTTTGCGGACAGGGTAGCGCACAAGGTTACAGATGGATTTTGTTGAAATTTTCAGGAGAAGTGGGATATTGCCTAAGAAACATCCATCCATCCATCCATTTTCTACCGCTTATCCTGTTAGGGGTCGCGGGGGGAGCTGGAGCCTATCTCTGCATCATCGGGCGAAGGCGGGGGACACCCTGGATAAGTCACCAGTTCATCGCAGGGCTGATATATAGAGACAAACAACCATCCACACTCACATTCACACCTAAGGGCAATTTAACAATCAGTTAGATTGTGGTGGTGATCTGGATTCAGGATTTATTTAAAGATTTTTGTTGAATAGGGGAATTTTAATCCCTACTGGCAGGTAACCAGTAAAGCTAGAGACTTGCAACAAATTTGAACACTTTTCACATATCTCCAATAGTTAAGTTAGATCCAAAAGATAACTACCATTAATGAACTTTTGAACTAGTCCCTACTAATAATGATAATTTTGTTTTTAATTCCACAAATAATGTGGTCTCTGACTCTTTTATAGTTTGGTTTGTTTTTATTGGTTAGACAAATCTATTTGAAGTTGTCATTTTGTAATGACGGTTATCCATATTTAGAATTTTCTTTAACAAAGTAGATGGTCAGTCAGCTGATTAAGAAAACAAAAAAAATCTGTTATGCAGTTAAGGATTACCTCTATCCAGTCCAGCAAATAGCCCGATTTAGCCAGTTTTTACTACAACTGTGAGCCTGTAAACAGTCCGGAGATAATTTTTCATGGATTTCCATACTTCAGAGGAGTTAAGTTACAGCCTGATTGGGTTTTTATGCTGCTTACCCTGGTTCACAGACAGGATATGTTTACCGTGACGATTTAAGTGGTCTTTGAAAGTTACACTTATGGATCAAACAGTTTATTAATATTTTGTCCCTTTGGCTATAAATATCTTAAGTTCAAGAGACGTCTGCCTCAAACACTCGAACTTCATTCACTCAGAAGTAAGGGAAGTAAGAAGTAGGTAAGAAAAAACACAGATTTTGCTTTGCCTTAAATTAATGGCATTGACTTCGTTCAAGTGTGGACAAGCTGGGGATTAGGTTAGTTGGTCACTCTAAATTGCCCGTAGGTGTGGATGGTTGTTTGTCTCTATATGTCAGCCCTGTGATGAACTGGCGACTTGTCCAGGGTGTACCCTGCCTTCGCCCAAAGATGCTGAGATAGGCTCCAGCCCCCGCCCCCCCGCGACCCCTAACAGGATAAGCGGTAGAAAATGGATGGATGGGTGCAGTTTGTTTTTTAAACAATCATCAATCAATCAAGTTTGATTTGTATAGGCCAAAATCACAAATAACAATTTGCCTCTGAGGGCTTTACAATCCGTACATAAACACACCAATTACTTTTAGACCCTCGAACCGGGTGAGGAAAAACTCCAAAAACCCCAGACAGGGAAAAAGAAGAAACCTCAGGGAGAACCACAAAGGAGGAATCTTTTCCCTGGGACCGGTAGATGTGTAATAGATGTCACAAGAACACAGCACAACAATATGACAGTCATTACACTCTATGGATATGAAAACATGAGAACTGAGTGCAGAAGCATCTTTCTAAAGAGCAGAGTCTAGCAACCAGACAGTGATCCAGGTCAGGATTCCAGGCCCCGTCTGTCTTTTGTTGGATAGGATGGGTGAAGTTGATCATGATCCCAGACACAAGGTCACATCTCCACCGGATAGCAGGTCACTACCAGAACCGTCACGCCCACATCACGAGGTGGTTGAGAGACAATAAGGCAGAGGGACTCCGGGTTGAACCACAAATACTGGGACATGACAGAGTAGAAAAGAAAAGGATTATGTGAAAAAACTGTTAAGTGATCAATTTCGATCCCATACGTCAGTACAAGGTCCAGAGTATTATTAAGACAGTGAGTAGATTTATGTACATACTGATATAAACCATTTGAATCTAAAAGTGAAATAAAAGTAGAACCAAGGCTGTCATTTTCAATATCCACATGAATTTTGAAATTACCTACAATGATGCAGTGGTTAGCGCTGTCGCCTCACAGCAAGAAGGTCCTAGGTTCGATTCCCGGGTCAGGGCCTTTCTGTGCGAGGTACTCCGGCTTCCTCCCACAGTCCAAAAACATGCAGACGGGGGGGTTAGGTTAATTGGTCACTCTAAATTGCCAGTAGTTGTGAATGTGAGTGTGGATGGATGTTTGTCTCTATATGTCAGCCCTGCGATGAACTGGAGACTTGTCCAGAGTGACACTGCCTTCACCCGAAGATGCTGAGATAGGCTCCAGCCCCCCCCCCTCGCGACCCCTAATAGGATAAGCGGTAGAAAATGGATGGATGGATGAATTACTGTCTGTTTTAAGAACTAAACTTGAGAGAAACTCTGAAAATTCAGAGTATGGGCTAGGGGGTTGGTAAACTATAACAAACGGTATTGATTGTACTGTTTTCCAGGCTGGATGAGACATAATAAGAATCTAGCTTTCAAATGATTTATTGTTTAATTTAGGTTTTGTATTAATTAATAAAGCAGAATTATAAATAGCAGCAACTCCACCACCTCTGCCAGTATCTCAAGGGATGTGCGTGCTGGTATGACTGGGAGGAGTGGATTCATTTACACTAACATATTCATCGTGAGAGAGCCAGGTTTCTGTACGACAAAATAGTTCAATATGTTGATCTGTTATCAGTTCATTTACTATAGATCGTGAATACAAGCGGCCGAAATGAGTTTCCTTCACAGGGTGGCTGGGCTCAGCCTTAGAGATAGGGTGAGGAACTCGGACATCCGGGAGAGTCTCAGAGTAGAGCCGCTGCTCCTCCGCATTGAGAGGAGCCAGTTGAGGTGGTTTGGACATCTGGTCAGGATGCCTCCTGGACGTCTCCCTGGGGAGGTGTTTCGGGCATGCCCATCCGGGAGGAGACCCCCGGGGGAGACCAAGGACATGCTGGAGAGATTATATCTCTTAGCTGGCTTGGGAACGTCTTGGTGTCCCCCCGGAGGAGATGGTGGAAGTGGCCGAGGAGAGGAGCGTCTGGATCTCCCTGCTCAGGCTGTTGCCCCGCGACCCGGACCCGGATAAGCGGCAGAAAGCGAACGAACACATTCTAATAAACTGATGATCACCCTAGCGTAAATAGAGGTGGTGGACTGGACAAAAGGCATTAGATCGAGAATTTCTCAGTGATGGAAAAAGTGAAGAAATCCTTCCAGCCATTTTCAGTTTTGTTTTTTTAACTTTAAAAGTATTTATTAACCTGAGAACGTGTCTGGATGGGGATTTTTAAATTGCAAGCACTAATAGGCTTTTGGGTTAATTTTCAGTGTCTAATGCAATGGACTTTTTCTTATGTTCCTACAGATGCGGGCTTTTGATGTAATAAAGACTATTGTAACTGACATGTTCATGAGTCTGAGTCAAGCTTTACCTGTGATTTTGTTAATTTAATCATTTGATATTATAGTGTTTCATCAATACAGTTACTGCCAGTAAACATTAGTGTCACATACTCCAACTTGCACATTTTGATGATTTATGAGGTGTCACAGGAGCAGGCAAATACTCTGAAAACAGGACAGTGCTCAGAATATTTCCTGTTCTTCAGTATTATAACAGATCATATCTGTGATGTATTTTTTTCCACAGATATGGATAACCAATAATCTTCTGCTTATGGCTGATACCGATTAGAGAACAAATCTTTTTGGCTTTTGTGTATATATGCTGAATAACATGATTTATATTTTCTTATTCTGTCAGGAAACAAATTCCATGAACTAAACCGTCCATGCCGTGTCCCGACAAGCCTTGTCTTCACACCGAGTGTTGCCATTATGAAAAACTGCTTCTTCTTATTTTCTGCAGGTGGCTGGTTTTGGCCATGGCCATGATACGTTTCTACTTCCAGAAAGGCACACACAAGGGTCTCTACAGAAGTATAGCAAGGACCCTTAAGTTTTTCCAGACCTTTGCGTTAGTTGAGGTAAGAATTCCAGGAGAATAGTGTTTGTTTGCATGTTACACTGATTTCCACAACATCAGCTTTTTCCTACAGACATCGACTCTTTGGAGGAATCAATGTATTTCCAACACAAACACCAGGTCTATATTGTGTTCTGGGGACGTTTGATGTGTTTTCAGACTGGAGGAACTTTGACAGTAGCTGTACCACTGTACCGTCTGCCAACTGTTTCAATCTCCTTTTGGCGGTATGACTGCAAACAGAAAAAAAGCCCTTAAATCTTTTGTGCAGAGACCTCCCCAGTTGGCAGTTCTCACAACTCATTTTTTCCTCTCAAACAGTTCCTTTTCATTGGGCGCTACTTTCTAAAAATGCAATGATTTTGGTGCCCTTGCATTGGTCTGACTTGTGCTGATTTTTCTGTATATTGTCTTGCAGGTGGGAAATTGTGCCATTGGTATGTGATGATTTTTGTTTCTAACCATGATCATAATAAAACTTGTATAAGTACTTGTTTGCTCATCTCCTCTGTGTTTCCTTTTTTATTTGCCCTGTTGCAGGAATTGTGAGGACTTCCGTGATTGTAACTGGGGTTCAAGTGTGCTCACGGATCTTCATGGTTTGGTTCATCACCAACAGCATCAGACAGGTGATTATCACTCTGCTGCCACTGTAGGTTTTCCTGTTGTTATGAAGGAAGTGAAAAATAGGACTGTGTTTGTGTGTGTTTACTGTCGCTCTGTGAAACAGCTAAAACATTCATTGTCATTACTTTCACACATACAGGGAATGAAGCAAAGATAGATTGTCATAGTGTCCTGTTTGTAGCATCTGTTGCAAGAAAGCTGGAAGAACACTCTTTTGCTTAATGGCAGTGTATCATCATCGCTGACACACTGCAGCACGTGTCAGGTTTAACACACGTGAAACATCTTTTCCTTCCTCTGTGTATTTGACACTTTTCCTGGCTTGAATGAAGATCCAGAGCGAAGAAAGTGTAATCCTATTCCTGGTCGTGTGGACCCTGACGGAGATTACCAGATATTCCTACTACACATTCAGCCTGCTTCACCACCTGCCGTACTTCATCAAATGGGCCAGGTGGGGAAGCCGTTACCCTCGGCAGGGATGAGCTGGAAGTGTCTTTGCCGTGTCGGACTTTTGTGCCTGCATGTTGCTGGTGATCTGGTGATTTCATCTCTGGCATGCCTCCCGTCCCAGGCCTAGACCGGTTTTACATCAGGAAGTCATGCAGCCATTTAGTGTATTAAGTATCGCCCGGCTTTAACAGAGAGGAGCAGCGTGTGTGTTTATTGATTAGCACCTCATTAGCCGTCCTGTGAGTGAACTAACTGCTAACATTGTGCTCTGATAATAATGATAACGCTGAAACTACAGAGGACTGACTGACTTCTGGGGCCCTTTTATTAGCATTATCAAAACAGATTTGGATATTGAGTGAAATATGCTTTATAGGAGCTGCATGTCTTGCTAACTTGCTTTAACGAAATCTAAAATCAAAAAATAACTTTCCTTTAAGCACTGGAAGGCATCACGTTGAAAGTGACATCCGCTTGATATAATGCCATTTGTGACGTCTGGTGTGTCTCTGCTACAGTAGCTCAGCTGAAATCCGAGCCGTCGAGGCGAACGTCAGTCGTACACAATGATAGCTGTCGCTCGCTCCGGATCACTGAAGTCCACCTTATATCAAGTCATTTACAGGGCAAACATGGTTCTGAATCAGGGTTATCACAGACAGAAGCTCGCTCTCAAGAATATTCTCTCACTTTTGTTCCTTTCACTCTTCTCCCTCAAGTGATGACTCTCGCGCACTGAATACCCCTCAAGGAGGAGGTACCAGGCCCCCGGAGAGGGTGGCTCATGTTCAGCTGCTCCCGTTTTTAAGACCATCAGTTTAGGTCATGGAATGTTTGTCCAACACTTGTCTCACATCCGCTGAGACACTACCCTGAACCTTTGCTGTGGTCTTGACTGAGCACAGGGTCTCTGTTGTCCTGAGTCATGTCATGCATCTCACCAGAGGCCATGTGTTGTCCTAATGGCAGACCGGTCAGGAAAGCCGAGAAGATGATATGAAATTTTATCAACAGCAGCTCTACTCGAAATTTTATATAATTTAGGACATATGTGGGACCATTTTTTTGTTAATCTAAGTTGTCATCCCAATTGTGATATGCATTCTGCATGCCACGTAATCAAAAACTCTTTAGCGTAGCACGTTATGTATCTGCTTTTTGGCTGCAGATCTCCAGCTCACATTGCCAGGATTGGTTGTAGAAGTGGAGTGACGCTCAACTTTGTTTACTTTTGTGTATCGTGTATATTGTAGTACATAATGAACAACTTTATTGTCAGACCAAATTAGAAATCGTTTTGATGACATTTGATGATTCTGTGGAAACTTAACTTTGTTTTTCCCCTGGTTCTCCATTAATGTAATAACTTTGCTATTTCCATAGTGCTGGTGGCGATAATCTCACCACTTTTCCTGTATGAAAGTTGGCTACAAACCTGCATTTCATTTTGGATCCATGTTGATAGAAAATCAAAATTTGATATAGGCAAGCAGACGCATCAACAACAGAGCAATGTGATTTTTGGAGCTTCTTCAGTTTCTGTCTGGCAGCCAACTTTTACAGTGAGTCTGAACGTCAGTTTTCCAGACAGCACTATTAAACAAAATATGAAGACTTGGACTTAATTTTGCTTGATTACCTGTATACAGCTGCTTGTGTTATTTCTCTTGAAAAGCTGCTTCAGAGTTGAAGCTCGTGGTATCAGTGGATTAATAGCTGTTTTTTTTTTTTTGTTGCACATAACAAAAGAATAAAAACACAAATATTAAGCAAAATATATACAGAGGATATTCAGTGAGTAGTAGAAAACGGTAACTTCAAAAAGAAATTTGCAGAATGAGCCAAAAAATACCCAATCCTGGCTTGTTGTGATTGGCCCTTCTAATGTGAATTATACAATACTAAAAAATAGAATATTTTAAACAAATATGATACAGGTAAGGGGGTCTGATAAATGCAAAAACCTTTGGCGCTATCACTTCCCCTGTATGGTTGTTTTGCTTATATCACAGCAGTGTGCATTGACCATTTTACTCTAGTCTATGAGTAATATGTTAAGCTTTCCTGTATGTAATTGTGAAAGCAAAGATTTGATGGAGCATGCAAAGACACATTTGAGTTTAGATTGTGTGTAGCACATATCCTTCCTGTGTTTGGACATCGGAGCATGTGTGTGTGCTTTAACATCCACAGCCGCTACCAGCAGGGTGTGTTTGTTGCAGGTCTGTGAGCATGCCTCTCAGTATTAAACGCCTCCTTCCCCTCTTCAGATACAACCTCTTCATCGTCTTTTACCCCCTGGGAGTCATCGGAGAACTGATGACTATTTATGCTGCTCTGCCATTCGTACGCAGGACTGGAATGTACTCCATGAGGCTCCCCAACATGTATAACGTGTCGTTCGACTACTATTACTGCCTCATCATCGTCATGTTGTCCTACATCCCACGTAAGGAGCGTTTGTGCATCATGATAGAACACAAAGATGAGGATCACCTTAGCAGGAAACGGTTTACCATGTTCATGAAGAGTTCCTTGTTGACATCACTGGTGAGACCAGGATCATAAATGGCCTAATTTCAGATTAGTGATTATTATGAGAAGTGAGCATTGAACTCTAGTCATTAGAGTCTTCCTATGTGAGGTTTTTACTTTTGTCTTTTTTAGTACCATGACAGTAGTTCAAGAAGTTTCAAACATGTTGAAGGGTAGTAAAAGCTCGATTTTTTCTTTTTTTTTTTTTTTTTTTTTTTTTGCATTGTGTACAGGAAAAGTGCAGAGGCAACAAGTTACTTACTTAACTTACACACTGGACAGATTCTAAAGGAGAATTAAAGTATTTTTCAGACTAAGCCCAATTTGATGGGCTTTTATGCTCTGAAATTTCACAAAATATATATTGGTTTTAAAAATTACTGGCTATACAATGCAGTTGCACAGGGCAAGTTAAAACTTTGGAAGTTCTCTTTTTCACCACTAACAACGTTGAAAATGTTCCGAGTGTTTGCGAACATGGAGTTGATATCCACTGTGCAGTAAAACATCCACATCCATACATTTTGGACTCTGTTACTGTATGAAAACGAATGTTGTTAGTTCCTCTAATTCCAATTTGGTTTTTTTTCATCATTTGTAAAATAGATAAATAGATAGAGACAACTTTCTTAATCCCCGTAGGGACATTAATTTAATGAATTTAATGAAATACAATTCCATCCGGGCATTAAAATCAGTATCTGTGATTCTGTGGAGGTGTGTTAGTGTCTGTGGTGTGGGTAGATTGCATTATTAAAGGTCAAATATTGGTTCTTATGATAACCTACCCCCAGATTTGCATGTTTTTGGAATGTGGGAGGAAGCCGGACTAGCCGGAGAAAACCCACGCAGACACAGGGAGAACATGCAAACTCCACACAGAAACGTCCTGACCCAGAATCGAACCCAGGACCTTCTTGCTGTGAGGCGACAGTGCTAACCACTGCACCACTGTGCCGCCCTCAAAGTGTCATATGAATGAGATATCAATCAATCAATGTAAATGAATGCTGAAAGGTTTTAGACCATTTGCTGACATGCGGAGGGATATCTCAGCCTTCAGCTGGACAGCATCACGCCCCAGTCCTCATGTTAGTGTGGCTTTTTAGTAAAAGAATACAGGTACAAAATTGGACTGCAGTCCAGACAGGCTTCCCACTGAAAAAGTGTGGCACACTATGAAATGCAAACTATGACAATCTAAACATGAAGCTAGTTGGAGGGGTATTGCTGAAACAATGATTGTAAAATGTAGAATTATACTGATCTTTTTTCTTTAATTCGCAGTGTTTCCTCAGCTTTACTTCCACATGCTCCGGCAGAGGAGAAGGGTGCTGTACGGGGAGGTCATAGTGGAGAAGGACGACTAGATACGCCGCCACCTCATGCCTTTGTTTGAGCCGGCCCTGCCTACATATCACCCCCACTTCATCCCCACCTCATCTTGAGTGCTACCAGCCATCGAATCTGCAATGCACAGGACTGGACGACCTGTTTTATGAGAGCCGCAGCCAACGCTAATCTGGAAAAAACAAGTGTTTCTTTCCAGGATTGATTCTTGTTTGTGACATTGGAAACGTGCTTGCAGTTGCAGTGTTGCTGGAGCTCAGACAGAATCCGACGATTTGTCTCGGTATCTTGAGTTCTTTAGTAGCCCACCACCCACTAGCGCACCTCATCGCCATGAGTAACCTGAGCCACGACGCTGCACCCACGTGTCTGATGGAGAAAGAGGCGAAGGAGAGACTAAACTCTGGAGGAAGATTGGAAGTTGTCTCGTCTCAGACATCCCCAACCTACTTGGCAGTTTTTCGTGTATTCCATTGGAGTGATTTTCCACACAGCATGGCTGTAAACAAATAATTTAAAAAGAATATTCATAGTCTTTTCATACTTCAACAATAAAACTACATTAAGACGATGTGCTGCTTCTTTTGCGTATGTTTGTTTTACTGCATGTGTAAATGATGCAATGTAAAATGAGCGGTTAATAATGAGCATATTTTTTAAAGATGTGCACACATACTGTAGAGCAGGCACAGCTCAAACTTAACATTTTGTCTGCTTGGTTCATCTCCTGCATTCTTCTGTGTTGCTTTAATGTTTACTGTGTCAAATTAATTTACAGAATTTAAGAAATTTGTTTAAAAAATTTCAGTCTTCCAAACAGCTTTACCGGCTGCTTTGGCCACAGTTCAGATTTTTGACGAGCACTCCGTCTTCAGCCGCTCATTTATTTGTGTTTGAAGAACCTCATCTTGACAGAATGGTGTTTCATCCTCCCAAAGGTGCTATTCTAGGGTAATTTCTTTTCTTTTCTATTTCGTCTTTTAAAGCAGCAAGAAGAGATTGTGATCGGATGTGGTGTGAAGTAGGAAAACCGGACATGAAATGATTGAGCGGAAATGTTAGTAAATGAACTGTGTAGCCCATCATTGTCTAGGAAAATCTGGGTTAGAAGAGGAAAAACTATAAAAGTTAATGGAAAAAAAAGAACAAATGTGAAAATATGTTGTGAAAAGATCAATAAACTAAATTCTACAATACTGTGACTTTTGTGATGAGTCAAATGCAGACCATGAGATATGTTTATCTGCAAAAAAAATGTTAATAATCCAACCAATAACAAAAACCTGTGGGTTTTAGATATTTATTTTGTTTCCTTCATCCTTTGTAGTTTTGTTGATTGTAAAATTTAAAATTTTTCTTTTTTTAATAACAGGAAAAAGGTACCTGAGTGCAGAAAATGCAACACATATTTGTAAGGCAGGATCCACAGATTCATGCTCATCAACGATGGAATGTCTGCAATCGTGAAAAATAAATCTCAATCATAAAATACTGCATCGTACATAGAGTATTAAAACTAAGTCTCAAGCTGATTGTGACATTTTTCTCTTCACGTGTAAATACTGAATTTGTTGATACTCCTATAAATGAAAATATTATATAGACATTCATGAGGTTGGATAACACATTCCTTAAAGATGGCGTATCAGCGACTTTGTTCTATTTCGCATCATTTTGCACCTTTTTATTACATTTTAATAGTATGAAAAGAACTACGGTGCACTACTAAATCCTGGCTTCAAAGAATTTATAATTTCCTACATATTTGCATAATGAAATATACATTCAGATATTCAGTTGCACATAGAATACAAGTATTTTAAAAAAATATATAAAAATCAATTGGTACTTTAAAAAGTTAAAGTCTATCCATCTTTGATTGCCCTGCTGTATTGCACTTGCTGGTAAAGTTGGACTGGGTTCACTTTGGAGGGGAAAGGTGTCCCAAGGATACTGGAGAAACATTTGCCGCTGCAGCCCTAGGCTCATTTCAATTTGTTCCTTTGCTCTCCTCGTACGGACTCTCCATGGGCCCTGTCAGTGGACCAGGGCCACTCAGAGGACATCTAGCTGCTCACTGCAAGCTCCCTTTCAAGATACTGCTACGATCCAGGAGATCTTGCTGCAGGGAAAAGATGTCAAATAAAGTTAGGCCATCATTCTCCTGATGCCTGTGAAAGAAAAAAGAGAAAAATCTGTACTTACAGGGCACTAGTTCCTTCTCACAGATGTAGCTTATGAGATCTTCACATAAGAAATCATTCCATAAGCCTTCATGGATGAGCCCTGCACAGTCTTCTCCCCGGATTTCATGACCGTGGCCCCGGTTGTCAGACTGACCAGGCTTCCACATCCTGCAGGCAAACAGTAGGGGGCGATCACACATGAGATTCTGAGTCAGGTGTAAAGCCACAACAATGGGAGAGAGAATAAGAATATACTCCTCCAGGCCATGAAGCCAAATCATCCCACTTTTTTTTGGCAGATTTTAAAACTTTAAAAGCAACCACCGGTGTAGATCTTTGAGGTTAACATCATGTTCATCAGTTTTACCTCATCATTTGTGTTTTTGCTTTTTATTGTCATGTTTACTTAAACAAACGACAGTGAACTGCTCTCATAGTATAGGTTTTGTTTGGAAAACAGGAATAGTGGAGTGGAGTTGTTCATGCAGGTCAGAACATCTGAAAGTCGAGATTCTCACAGGACCTTTCTCATGTTTATTTGGTTATTAGAATTAGAAAACTGTTTTACACAGCTGTGGAACAAAATATCCATCCCATGAGCAACAAGGACTTTCCCAGAAGATAAGATGTTCCCTATGATAGGTTCTGATTTAGTACTGACGTGAAAGCGGGTTGGGTTCCATCCAGCCATCGCCAAACGTTCTCCTCCTCCCTGTCGGTCAGACCCATCCAGAAGTAACCCTTTCCAGAGGTCTGCTTCTTCAGCCATTTCTGAGGTCACGCGAGGACAGAACAAGTAGTGAGTCCACATCTTTCCTTCCATTACTTGTTCATATTAGTGGATTTCATTTTGAGTGCATAAAGAATAATGGGTTACCTGTTCCTCCATATCGCTGATGATCAGTAACGATGCAGACATTGATTCACAGGTTGTCTTTGAATCATCAAAGCTGTGCAGGTCTTTGGAGAAGAAGTAACACTTGTCTCTGTAGTGCACCCAATCAAAAGGGCATCCTATAAAACAATTTGAATCATTAAATGAGATGAATCAAAGAACCATATTATCAATGACGCTATTCATTATATAAGAAATAGACTAAACTCTACTAACCAGCTGCCAGCTCTCATTTTATATTCAATGTGCAGAGTGCTATCAACATTATCATCTGAAGCTCAGCAACAAAATCTGTTTTTTGAGCTTTTAACAAAATGTTAAAAGTTATTTTTTTGTAATTCTCAAGACAGAACTAGATGTAAAAGTAATGAACACTCATGTTAGCTTGTTCAGTTCAATGCTAAACAATCTCATGAGTTAATCCTAGTGTTATAATCCAAACTAGGGCAGAAACTTAAAATTGTACCTAGGGACCAGAGCGTAGGAGCTACTGCCTGATCCTGCAGAGACACAGGGCCTACAGGAATTATGGGAATCCGAACTGGGACCCCTGGTTGTCCCGGTGGTCCAGGTGGCCCTGGAAGCCCCACTAGTCCTGGCAGTCCCCTTGGCCCCTGCTCACCGGCTGGTCCCATTGAGCCTCTGATACCTGGTGGGCCCTGTGCCCCCTGAGGACCAGGCTGTCCATCCCTTCCAGGCAGACCGGCAGAGCCCGGCTCTCCCTTGCCTCCAGGAGGTCCGGCCCTCCCTCCTGACCCTCGGGAGCCCTTTGACCCAGGGCTGCCAGGTACACCTGGCAAACCTTTTAACCCTGGTAGACCTGGTGGTCCTGGGATACCCTGCTCTCCTCTGGGCCCTCGTATCCCTGAAGCACCCTTTTCCCCTCTGTCTCCTTTCTGTCCAGGCTGACCAGGTGGTCCCTGAGATCCTTTGTCCCCTTTTGGCCCTCTGGGACCAGGAGGACCTGAAAAATAAGACAAAGTGTACGATAGTCAATTTAAAATTAAAACATATATTTTTTCAAAGAATAGTAGTGTACTGAAAGTAGTAGTTGATCAAAGTTAGATGAGGCTGCAGCCACTAGCTGGTTAGCTTAGCATAACAATCTTGCAGGATAAAACTAGAAAAACACAACTTTTGAGTTTATACTTCACTTTTTGTGCACATTAAACAGTAACATATCACGTCAACCGATGGATGTTGATCTGTTACGATGGGTCAGGATAGCTATTACTCCATTTCCAGTCTTGGCGCTGAGCTAAACTAGCCTGCTACTGGCCAATGCATCATTTAAATCTACGTAGTTCCCGCTAAACTTTTAGCCCGATCTTCCTCTCGACAACAAATTTTGGAGCTTGCCGTCAAAACCCCCAGATATGAGCCGGCTAGGCATTCAGCAGTCACCCACCATGTGTGAACTCTTTAAAGACACAACTCAAGAGGCTCGCTCACACATCCCCACCTCCAAGTAAATGTCTAGCAGGCTCTAGAAAAATTCTGACAAATTTCTGACAAATACAGCCAATCACAGCACAAGACACAGAATGATGGAAAATGGTCAAACAGTATTTGAGGTTGTAACCCGGAGGAGGACTATGACATAGACATGGCACGGCATGTGCCGTGTAGAATGGACAATCCATGGTGCCTACATGGGCTATTTAAGTCTTTTACTAATATCCTTTTCTTTATCTTGTTCTGTGTTCCTGGACAAACCATAGTGCTTGGTTTTGTCCATTTTGAAATTCACCTATGGAATCATTTGCCTTTCGCACAGCATTGCCCATGTCACTTTAAGTGTTTTCAAGATAAGATAAATGCAGTGTTGGTGAAGCATCATGTCATATGTGAGCCCCCTTGTCACCGATTTGTCTTGTAGTTTGAACGGAAAACTGTAAGACAAGGATCTTTTGAAAGTCGTGTAGTAAACTTGGCCTTTGTGTACAGAAATGACAGTGGTTTCAATCTAATATTTTATTAGAACAACATCCTCACCCTTTAAAATCGTGAAGTTGGTTATTAGCTGTGAGTGCTTGGTGTCCACCAGCTTCATCTCTTCCATGACAAAAGAGAGGTTGGTGACCTCCTTGTCCAAACGCGCAGTCAGCTCTTCTTGCTGGGACCTTAGGCTGGCTGCATCTGTCCTCACGTCTGTCATGCTGCTGTTGAGGTTCAGCAAGAAGTCTGAGTGATGGCCGACGGTCTCGGAACAAGTGCGCAGCTCGTTCAGCTTCAGGTTGATGGAGCCCAGGAGCTGCGTGGTGAAGCTGATGTTGCCAGTCACACGGTCAATACTCTGCTCCGACTCATCCAGACGCACCTCTAGTCGGTCGAACTTGGTGGACGTCAGGTTACCGAAGTCCCTCTGCTGGTCTAAGATCTCCCTCAGGGTCTGGTCGTGAGCATTGGCCAGGCTGCTAGTGTTCTGGACCTCGTTGGCCATAGCGGTGAGCTGTGATCCCACTTCTTCCAGGCTGTCGTTGTTGGCCTTCGCCAGAGCAGAGGCATTACTGGCCACAACCTGCAGGTTTTCCACTTTGCTGCGGAGCCACTCTGTGTCGGACCGCGTCTGTCGGGCCGTCTGCTCAAGGCTCTGGAAGTCGTTGCGCATCTTCTGGATGGCCTGGCTGGTGTCATCCACTGAGCGTTGCAGGATGGCGATGAGGCCTCTCTGCTGGGTCTGGGTGAAGTTGAGAGTGTTGATGCTGAGAAGAGCCTGGTCCTGAAGTTTCACCTGCTGCTGGAGTTCTCTCTGTAGCCTGGCTGTGTCATCCTGCAGACCCCCGATGATGCTGCCATACGACTGCAAGGTGCCATTTATAGAATGCAAGGTTGCTGTATTGCTATCCAGCAGTCCCTGAATGGAACCCTGGTTGTTCTGGATGTCTGAGCCAATGTTCTCCAGCTGGTTCAGCTTAACTTGATCTCTATGGATGCATTCCTCCACCGCCGACAGCTGCCTCTGGAGGGTCATGATGTTATTCTTGAAAGCCTGGATCTCTGTGGTGGTATTCTCTGACTTCTCCCCTGCTTGATTATCTGAAGAGAGATTTGTGCAATAAACTGTTTCAGCATCTCATGACAGTTTTTTTTCTTTTCCCAATATCAGAGACAAGAAACTTACCCAACTTTTTCAGATCGGTTTCAACAGCAATTATCTTCCCTCCATAGTTTGCAATACCTTCAGACACGCTGTCGACCCTCTGAACCACTGAAAGACAAAAACAGGACAGGTAGGATAAAGGTTGGTGTCACAGTCTCATCACAGGCTCTGTCCTTTATTAACAAAGCAGAACTGCCTGCAACTGCAGCCATCATATATAACAGGGATCAGAGAGGATACATAAAATTCACAAACAAATACTATATGAAATGTGTCTACATGTCTTGTAGGCATGTAATAATGGTGGACTCAACTAATGTAATCTCTTGGGTTGGGAAAGATTTGCGTGACAGAGGTGGAGACACACTGAAAATTTGGAATTTGGAGCAAAATTGAGGGTGAATGAAGATGGAATCGGTGGTCAATAGAAGAAACCACAGGTGGAAGCACATTTGGAAAGACGCTGGTGATGGCCCTGGTGGGGCAGGAAGTGACTGATGGAAATGTCTTAAGTAAACAGGCCGATCAAAAAAAGCCCAGAAGAGACAGACATTGTGGCAGAGAGCTTCTTCATGCCCCCACAGGCGACATCAGCATTCATTTCCTCTGGAATGTGTCTGGGATTCCAGGGAATTGGCTCACTTCTACCACCAGCCTCGCTGCAGGGAGGGGGACACATCTCTTACTGGGAGCTGCTTCCACACTGGTTACTCCTGTTTACTCCACTGATACAACAGCAAGTCATTCACAAAGTTTTGGACTGCAGGGGTCAAATCACCACAGAGACGTGATGAGCTGATTTAAATCCTTCCCTATCCATTAAATAAATATAAGAGTTATTACCTCTAATAGGGTATGGTAGTGAGCCTCTAGGTCATATCCCACTTTTATTAAACTTAAAACTTTGCAGATGCACTAAGAGTGGCATTGATCTCTCTACAGAAAAACAAATGAGAATAATTCCTTTAAATTGAAGATTTCGAAAGCCAAAGAAAATGATTCCTCAGTTTCCGGACTGCAAGAAGAGATAAACTTACATTGATGGAAAAAAAACTCCCTCAGAGTTAAGTCTGAGCAACTGACACTGAAATGTTAGAGAGGCTTCATAATGAAAATTAATATTTAACCAATATTGCCATTGTTTCATCTAAAGCTATTAGAGCTGGGCCAGACGACTGTTTTCATCATGTCTTAACTCCTGATTCTTTCTACAAATAATCATTGTAAAAAATAGTGAAAAAGTCCTACTCACAAGGGGGTCAGAAAAAAAACCAAACAAATCACAGAATAATTTGCCCATTTTAGTTGCAAAGACTTTCGATGTGTAGCCTGATGGAAAATGCGGGGTTTCGTAACATAGTTTATGACTTCATAATACTGTCTCTAGAGGTGTATGATTTAACATCTGTTTTTCTTTAAGAAGATAAAGAAAGTCACAATAATCAATATTATTAAATCGGTATACATTTAGAATTGCAAGGACCCAAGTATCATGATACAATCAAACTGAGATAAAAGCATGTCTCTATCATTTACTGTCAGAAATTAAACAGAAGTATGAAATCCTGATATTTAACAAGGTGGAATCAACATTTGATGTTCTTGCTCAGAAAATGAAGTGACTATTTGATTATCAGAATAGTTATTGATTCATTTTGAAAAAAACATCAATTTATTCAGGCATTACCATATTATTTTTAGGCAAAGCTATCACACAAAGAGGTTGCAACAGGGCTGTGGAGGAAGGCAATGTTTTGGAAAAGGCTGGGGGGATTTTGTGCAGCTCTATTGTGGGTGGCTCTAAAATTGGCTGGGCCCTGTTGTAAAATCCAGCATCTTTAATCAGAAATAGTAAAAACACTTACGAAGTGAGCAGATCGTAAAAACTCCATGCTCTGGTTATTCTTTTATTTCTAGGTAGGAGCCACAGGCCAGGATCTCAGAACTCACTGTACAGCTGAAGCTGTTAGATGAGGTCATTTGAGTAGAATTTTACAATTTTCCTGTCATTTTCGTCTTCAATTATTTAAAAAAAAAAAAAAAATAAAGTTATTTGCTGTCGTACTTAAATATTTCATTTACTGAATGTTGTGGTGGATCAATACAAAGTCTTGATCTAATAAAACAAAAAAATCTCTATTTTCAAAAACTACAGTTACAGTAATTTAAGAGGTACTTGGACAATGGCACAGTTTTTACCATTATGCCTCTAAACATAAGGAACCTCTGACAAGGGAACAGGCCACACCCAGCCCAGAAACTGCTTGTCAGTAAATTGTCCTACTAATTTTGAGCCCCTGAAAATGGAGGCTCTCTGAATAAAAAGGCTGTAATTCCTAAACAGCAAATGGACAAGGGGTCTCTGCTGGTGTTCTGTGGTGCCTGACGCTGGGACATTAGCTCTGGATCCTTATGCTCAAGTGGTGTGGGGGATGGGTCTTCTGTTCCAGCTATGGTTCCATTGCTTCCCATGAATGTTTAGTTAAATTCAGATCTAGGGAGTTTGGAGGCTCTTTCTCATGGCCATTAAGCCATTTCCCAACAGTATACAGAGATAACAAACGTTTTTTGGGTTTGTTTTTTTGTTCTGATTGCATCATGTGAGAATTATATCCTGGAATTGATGTCAGCTTTGGTGGTAGATGATGCCTGATGTGCAGCAAATACATCTCCCACTGAGGTAGTATGTTTAGATCTTGTTTTAGTGTGATGGTTAGAACCATTACAATGTTTAACTGTGGCAATGGCACAAGTAAGGAGTGACTCAGTGAATGCCTAGATGTTTGCTTACACTAACATTAACCACCAAAGGCTGCTGGTCTGTAGGAAGAAAACCTCTGAGAGAGCAGAACTGAGCAAAGGTCTTTAAGTTCTCATAAATTCAACTTTTTTAAATCTTAGTTTCTTCAATTAACAATGATTTTGCTGCTGGTCATTTACCATTTGTCTTTTATGACACTTTGTGTGCATATTTAAAGGAAATCTAGTTGGTCTTTGAAAATAAGAAGAACAAACTGCATAGGGAATAAAGTACACAAGTTATGTCTTCTTCCGGCCTATATTCTTTGACCCTAACTCCTTTTGTGGGAAAATTAATTTGTTTAAACCACTAGAGTCCAGGGAATTACTTTAAACTCCCTTTAGTTGTTATTCAGTGCAACAGGCTGCGGGAGAGATGACAGGAGTTCACTGAAATCCCTGCAAAACCTCGAAGTTGTAAAGTGCGTTTCATCATTGGAGGTGGGAGAGAAGCACACATGTTAAGAGCATCAAGCTGGGCCTCACTACATAACCATCTGGACCTGGGGGTGTGTTTAGGCTGAGCTGTGGTTCCCTTGACATAGCAATGCTTCAGTGCCAGTAAAAACCCAATTTCAGTGGGTTCTGCAGGAGTTGTGCCGAGATCGCTCATCTGGGATCAATTAGGGCTGCATGAAAACATGCATCGTGGAACAAGCAGACTAACTTTGCCCAAAATGCACATCTTAATGTACTCAAGACACACAGATAACCTCTGAGCATGTTAACTTCATGTCATTTGCACACGACAAGGGGATACGCAGCTGCATATGGGAGCGTTTAGCACAATTACAGCAGGAACATTCAGAGTTCAATTCTCTGAAAGATGGCAAGACCGTTTCCTGACCTGGGAAAAAAAAAAATATGTGGAAAAACTCAACCAGGAAGTTCAGCACCACAAAGGCTGAGGACCCTCCCTGGAGGTGTGAGCTTTGGGGGTGTTGGTAAAATAAACTGAGAGAAGGCTGAGGGGTGGGGGCATGGAGGGGTCGAAAGCACTAAGAGTGAGGACAGAGTTGAAACTTCAGGATCTGATCATCAAATAACAAAGAATATTTCTCCTGCCTCAGCCTAAGCACAGTGGAGATGAATCAAATTGAATTTGAGGGGTTCCCAGTGGATAAAGATTAAAGCAACGTACCCTTCCAAAGCAGCGTCCCAATTACTATGAAAAGTTTTTATTAGATCCACTCACGGTCAATTTGGGTAACTTCAGACACAGCCAAGCTATCCAAGCAATGCCAGCAAGCTACATATTTATCTTCATATTTTTTTGAAAAATTTTGGAAATAGAGAAACCAAATGATTCGTTTGTACGCTCTCTTGGCACACTCTAAGCAACTAGTTTTTGCATGAGTGAAGTGATGTTTATAAGTCCCCGGCTCCTGTAATTGCAGCCATCAGTTCACAGTGACGGATGAGTGCGGACAGGAGCTTGGTCTTACCTTTATATCCAAGCACAGCAACCGCAATGGTCAGGAGGGTACACAGCACGTAGAGCAGAGCTATGGAGGTCTTCAGCGGCCATTCATTCTTACATTTAGTGCACTGGGTGCCCTCCTGGATCCCTGTGTAAGGAAAAAGAGAATACCACATGAAGCAGTGGACTTTGCTTCCCTATTGCGTCTAAAACAGACGTGTGGGCAAAATCTGATGTTATCTAGGGACTCTCCATGGCGTCCAAATGTCCCACATCTGGACAAACAGCCCTGGAGTCTCCATTAAAGAGTCCACCAGATCACGCAGGGCCCGGGTGGTGAAGGGGCAGGGTACACGAAAACAACACCCCCCCACTGGCTTGTTTACACTCAGCGACATGCTTATTTTCCTTAACCCAGCCTTCACTCAACAAGCTTCCCCTCTATTTTCTGTCGATGTCTGTTTCATGTTCCCCAAAGGAGCACACACACATTTGGTGACAGGATAAACATACTTTGGTGCGGCATTAAAGTCTGATTCTTCATGATTCTGCTCTTTTCAGTTCTCTTCATGCTTTGTCAGCTGACTTTGGAGGCAAACTCAAAGGCTAGCAGGGACACTTATGGAATATTCCTTTGAGTGGCGAGATCAGCAGCGCTGACGGGAACACAGCTGCATTTCATTTTCAAGTCAGGAATTGTGTGTGTGTGTGTGCGTAGAAAGGCTGGGATGCAATGCTAGTGTATGGGGGGGGGTCTACCTTTTCATGCACCTGGGATGAAGATTCACATTCAAATTATGAAGGAGTAACTCTTGTTGAAAATGGCAATGCTTAGAGAGCTGACTCTTACCATGTGAACGTTAATCAATCACACAGCATTTGCTGCCAAAGACTTACATCTAGTTCAAACGCTCGGTCGTAGATGAGGCAATAACGCAATGAATTAAAAGCAGCACCAACTAACTCGTCAAGGCATCAGTGGGTGCCTTAGATGCCAATGTTAACTGCTTGATTCGTTCTTTCTGAGTATTGGACCAAAGTCCAACTGAAAGAGAAGCAGACCTGAGAGGATATTAGATTGTGAATGTGATCTTCTGTATATGTAAATGTAAAAAGGCCAAAATACAAACTTATGGTTTGTGGTAAGTATCTGCTTCAAACATCTGTTATTGTTGAGACTATAAACTTTAAATAAAAAGCCAGTTTTGCTATTTCTTGCCATTATCTTCACTTCTTCTTTAATCTTCATTCATTTTTGGCCACTTGGGGGCAGCATAACAAACCATAAACCCTACACTCAATAACAACTTCCCAGTTGTCTATTTACACACCCTGTCAATGTGGTGAAACGTTATCTTTTGTATTGTGTTTTAAATATACAATTTAAATATACGGTCCACATCTGCTATCTGCAGACCTTCATTCACCAGCTAGCAGCTAACTTTCTGGCTTCTGGTGTTGAAAAGGTAGTGTACCATTTTTATAGTTTAATTGGTTTTCTTCTCAAAACAACTACCTGCTGCAGTTAAAACAGAAAGAACAGTTAAAAGTTGTAGTCAAAAACTGGTTTACTTAAAAGATAAAAAGATGTATATTCATACATCAAAATAAATCTCCCTTGCTTGCCTCAATAGTAAAATTGTATCATATCAAAAAACTCATGATTTGGAAAATATAACAGCTTTGAGCCACAAACTGGATCAATTTTCATTTCAACAAAAGAGAAAAAAAAAAATTAAAGCTGAAAGTCACATCTTGATTGTTTTTTTTTTCTTTTTTAAAATCAAATCCACTTTTGAGGTCCACAGAGACAAACTAACAACAATTATGTCACTGTCCCAATACTAGGGAGACCTACCTGCACAGAATTAGATTGTTTTTGTCTTATCAGTATGGTTTCAGTCAGTTATATGATGCTCTGAAAAGTGGGTAAAATGTCTTGACTTACAAGAGGGCTAATGACTCACCTGGTGAGTCCACTACCTGATCAATACAAATGATGTTACTATGTCACAAAATGGCAGAGGACTTCTAAACCCTCTAGATGTTCCTTAGAAACAGTATAATGCTGAGTAAGGAGCTTCAGCGGATTGCTTAAAATGTAAAAGCCAGGAAAAAATTTGTTTTTAAAAAACTTCAGCTGTGGGTGTGGAGCAAGTTACGAAGCACGGAGTGGTTAACAAACACAGCTGTGTGTGGAACAACCGGGCTTACCGAAGTCTTCCCTGGCCACCAGTTTCACTGCGAGCAGAGAAGTGTACTCTGGGAACAAAGCTACAATAACTGATTGCACTTTTGGAAACGTTCAGAACTGCTGACATGTTTGCTTTACTGTAGAAGCACGCATGATCTGACATTTTAAACATACCAGTTCATCAGTTCACAGTAATCAAAGTGCTGCTGCCCAAATTTGCTGCTCCAATCCAAACAAGCCGACAGTGTTTACAAATCTGTTGTGCTGACATGATACCTAAACATTTAGTAACGGCATAAACTATGACACAAGCAACAGACTTTTCCATTCCAGCGCGAGACTCGACTGATGAGCTTCAGATTTAAAGTTGGCCGTGGAATACGGAGGACACCTGGCATAACACACAACACAGCAGCAAAGCAGTGACTTAAGTTTCACACTTCCTTGTTGAGCACACACAGAGGGCAGACGGAGCAGCTGTAATCTTTTCAACCCCTGAGTGACGACACACCAGCAGACTTCTTAAGGCTCCATCAGGGGTTGCGACCTGCTTGTTGTTCATCTCACAGCAGGCCACGTCCTGGATGAGCAGCGCAAATACGGCAGATGCTAGACTGGACTGCTGAATGAGGCTTTAAGATATGACGGATGTTTGTGTCAATCATCTGTGTCCCCAATCTATTTACACTGTCCCTTGTGATGTCTGTGAGATGCTAGACTGGACTGCTGAATGAGGCTTTAAGATATGACCCCAATCTATTTACACTGTCCCTTGTGATGTCTGTACATTGTCAGCATTAGTAACGATTTATGCTAGTGTGCAATTACTTTTTTAGAAATAAGTAGTAGTTAAAATTAATAATAAATTAATGTTAACTGTATTTTGTTTGTGCACGAATAATAAATAATGCAGACAAATGTTGCAGGGACTAGTGGAATCATAGCACTGGTGTCATCTTATGCATAAAAATGTTAAACTGCACATCTATTAAGTGCTTTAATGGGGATTTCAAAACATTGCCATATATATCGGGTATCGCGGTATAGCCTAAAAATAGCCCAGCTGAAGGTGAGCGGCACGATACATTCGTACATTCATAGATGAGGCAAATGTGAATAGGTACATCCAAGACATTTTATGGCCACACTGGGATTATTTCTTCTAAAAAATGTAATGTAATTTTACAAAAGAGAATGAAACAGAAAGAGAACCGATTAGCTTTTAAGGGGTTTTAATCAATGGCTTCCTTTAAAGATGAAAACATGAGAGCTCCCCAAAAGCGAGGTCAAAACATCCCCACTGCCCCCTGTGCTTTAGTATAGATCAGAAAACCCTCCCCTGTCATGGGATCAAATGTGCCAAAATAAAAACTCAAATGATTTTTTTCCAAAGATGGTTTCTATTGTTTTAGGTAGGTAGGTTAATGTTGTTTTAGGAAGGAAGAGAAGACACGTTATCCATCTATATACTATAGTACATATGTCAATGAACAATACTCCTAACGATACGATACGTTTTCATCCCTGAACACCTAACACTGACGCCTTTCCAAACACCAACATACACCCAGTTTGCCCACATTAGCTCAATCAGAAACTGTCAGATCAAAGATGAAGTCAAGAAGGGGCACAGACTCTGATCAATCAATCAATGCCAGGTGGTGATGCTTGAGTGTACTGGAAACATAAAAAAAAAAATAAGGCTCAGTGACAAGCCTTAGTTATGTTTGATCCCGTTTGCCATCAGTCACTTTCTAATGGGGAAAGAGAGAACAGATATCCAGGAGTTTGGACTTTAGATTAATGCTGGAATAACTTAAATCATGAAACTAGATAGTTATGTGAATCAGTTAATTACATTCCAAAGGGCAGGATAGATATTCCAGTTGGAACTCTGATGACTGGGTGTGTTTTACCCTGATAATTACCAAAACAATACTGACATAAGATGTAGCTCTGTAGAGTAAACTGCCTCTACAGAACTTTTTCTTACTCATCTGCTTCTGTTAGCAGTGATAGAGTCATTTCCATCTGGATTTGACACATTTCAAAAAAACGGGACAAAAATGTAGAGAACAGACCAATGGCCACATGGATATGAGAGAGTCAGGACAAATGTCTTCTAAAGCTTCTCAAATATCTGTCACACTAAGAGGGCCACATGAACGAACAACACCAGGATAACATACTTGAGGTTGTAATATGAAGTTCGGCTACATCTAAGATTATGTTTAATAGATTCATGCCTGTGGATACACACACAAAAAAAGAAGCTTCTCAAGTGTTCTCAAGTTCTCAAGTTCTTAAGCAAGGTTTTTAAGTGAGGAAGAGGAGAACTTGAAGCGAGTGTGGAAATACATACGTGAACATTGACCTCGTTGTTCATAGTGTAACATAAAAAAAACGTCTGTTTAGTTTGGCTGCTCGTCATTAAAACAGACCAATTCGTCATCTTTCCATTTCGCCTGCACGGTCAGACATAATCAGATCTGACTGTCCACAACCACAAAAATAACTTCCATCCAGGATGCTCAGCCCACTAGCTGACAACAACACTTTTACTGCTCAAAGCTAAACAAAAATGTGGCTACAAAACAAAGAACCTCCCTGACCATCCCCCACCAAAAAAAAACAACATATTTTTTTCCTAAATCTCTATGGATTCCATTGTCTGTGTTGGTTGAATAAGGTCACCTGTTATTCCCTGCAAAAACAGACGATGTCCATCTTAGTGCAAAGAGTCTCAATTCCTTTAACAAAGAACGAACTGAGCCTCATCTTTATTTCATTACAACATAGCCAATAATTTTGCCTCTGACACACCATAATAATGTCCACAGCAGAGCATGGCTGATACATGGGCCTCCCTCATTTGAAACACAATGTTTATTTACTGTAAATAGCAAAAGTGACGCTATAGTAACGGATGAGAACACAAAGCTGTGAGCTGAGGTCACATAAACTGCGACTTGGACCTCTGCCTCACATAAAACACACACACCGTACCACACACACCCACACACACACACACAATCCATTTCCAGGAACCACGGATTACTCCAAGGGGGCAAGCTGTGAGTTATACCTGGCACTAAAGGCAATGAGTGGAGTCTGCAAAGGTTGGATAAAAGAAGCAAAAGTCCTATTTGAAATACATACTTATGATTGCACTAATCATCTCTTACATTGCACTGGACACAGACTTTTATCTTTATTCTATTTATTTCATACTTCATACATCTATTTTGTGTATTTTGCACATTGAAAGTGAAGTTGAACCAGAGTCATATTCCTTGTTTGTATGCAAAGACTTGGCCAATAAATCTGAATCTGAATCTGTAAAAGATTATACAGTACTATAGCTGAAATGTTCCAAAATACCTGTGAAGAAATAGTACATTTTCATCTTAAGTTTCCAGAAAGGTTTGAGAGAGAGAGAGAGAGAGAGAGAAGTAAAATGGTAAAAGCCTGGAAACGGGACAGATTGATTTAGGATTTATTACTCCTTTAATGAGACATCATCATGTTTAAATGTGGTTTTGTGAAGGAGTGATCCAGTCATGATTGAAATGGTCAGCACAGAAACAGAAAACAAACAGCAGCCCAACACGTTAAAATGTGATTTTTTATCCAACCACATTGACCTCCACCCTATGTGACATCATATTTTCTGCAATGATAATGACCAGTGATGTGACACCTCCAAAAAGTGAAGACAACCCTTGCAACCCTTAATGAAATTCTAGCTGTAGTACCTAGTAATGCTTACAAAACAAACAGACAAAAAAAATCGATAACTTAATGAATAAAACGGACAGCTGCTGTCAAAAATACAAATAAAATCATAAAATCATATAAAGAAATTCTAGAAATAATTCAGTGAAAGTACTAAAAGCCACTATTTGTTGCTTTAAAAAGTTCTAGGGAAGCTCCCCTGGGAGGATCCAAAGAGCACTGTGGGAGACAGCAGTAGGTTCCAACTCCCAACTGGATTTAACCCAGGGACACAGATGAATGAAAGTAAAGTGACAGAAGCTGCGCCAGTTTTCACCACAAGTGTATTAAATTTCCCCCAAATACAAAGGAGGCTTCAATCTCATGAAAGTAGTTCCAGTCGAGTTCTTTGGCTGTGACACTGCGTCACAAAGACAGTGAACGGTTACCCACACCCATCTTTTAATGTTCGTTTACAGCTGTTTTCTCATACAGTTATCCTTCATGCCATCTGTCCTTGGTTACTCAAACAGCAATAAGTTGTTTTTACAATATCTCTAACATGCTGTAATCGAAGCCAAGACGTTTTACAGTCTGGAGGGAGATGATGGCTCGATGAATGAGTCATACACTACTCAGCTTTCTCAGTGGCATTGTGAGATGGCCTGCGCCGAACCACTTGCTGCAATAGTGTTTAGTGGTGTAACTTGCAGTGCTAGGGGAGATCATTGACTTCATCTTGATTTTTTCACACTGAAAATATTATCGATCTGGGATGTCTGAGTCACCACAGTCAAGTTCTGTTACTGGGGCTTTTTTTCCATCTTCTTTTCTAGAAGGCACCAGAAAAACGCACTCTGTTCAACACATGTGACTTTGTTCTCTTCATTCAAAAGCAAGGAACAATGAAACAAAAATGATATAACCAACAGCTCTTGCAACCATTATTTTGGGGGTTTTTTTTCACCAACGAGGTGACACAACAGGGAGTCTCTCCAATGTGGCAAATTCGTGACGCCAGTACAGTGTAGGCCTGGGCGATATGACAATATATATGGTTTAACGAGTGAAAAGTGTAAATCGACACATATTTTCCTCTATCGTTTATATCGCCACGCTTGCAAAGCGGCACCTGTGACCTAACTCACAGCAACTTTTTACATTATTTGGCTCCCGCTTTAATCAATAGCAGGACTGCATACCCAAGATACATTGTTTTTCAGCTGAAAACTGTGGTTTTGGGGTTAAGTCACTCTACAGGATTATAAATAAAAAAGTCGCGATTGTTGTGATTTTTTCACTAAGACATTTTCTCATAGAATTTACGAAAAATGTTCTATATTGTGGAACACATCGTTATCGTGATATAAAATTATCCATACCGTGATAGAAAATTCTGTCCATATCGCCAAGCTTTAGTATTTCAGGTCCTTTTTTCTGACATCTGTCCATGTGTTCCATTTCTGAAGTTTTTTTTTCCTGGCAATCTAATACAATGTGAAAACACTTCAAACTCTAAATTCTAAGAATTGCTGTAAATGTTTAAAGCTTGCAGGGATACTTTTTTGCCATAGAGAAATGTTAATTTTTGAGGCGGGTTTAAGATTGTGTACATGTAAAGCTGAATAGCTGAATAAACCATCCAATATCCTCAAACATGTCTGAAACTTTTAAAACTTAAATCCAGGCCCTCTTTGTAACATTAAAATTAAGTGTTCTGAATGAAGACAACATAGAGTAGTGCAACATTATGCAAAATTCAACCACAATGCTAAAACACTGGCAAAATAATAGACAATTTTAGACATGTGGCCTCTGCCTGTACTTTATGTTACAGCTTTCTTACCTCAGTTTTAGCAGGAACACATCAAATCAAATCAAACCATTAGGTTATATCGATTTCAACTAAACATTTTACAAAAAGTGAAACATTTTTGTCATTCCTTGCGCACAATATAAGTTTCAGTTAACAGCCAAATGTATGTTACCTGTTACCTGATTTTACCTGCAAGACTAAAAGAAATGTCCGTTAGTTCAGCATCAAACCCCGTTTTTATTGGTCAAGAGAAGACCTTATGAGCTGCTTCCTTCCATGATAATCACATGGTTTTGGGTGGATATCCTCTAACTTTTCGGAAAGAACGACCAGTGTCAACAAGATCCACAGCCAATGCATGGCGCTTTCTCGCAGTGGGGGTCCTGGGTGCATGTTAGCCCTTTTAATAACTAACTGTTTAACAGCTTGGAGTCCCAACAGGGCATTTCTGACCGAGCTTTGCTTCGCATCTAAGGGAAGAAAAGCATCGTCAAACTGTGAAGCAGCTCTTCCAATGTTCGAAAGCAAGGCAGAACTTCACTTTTCTTATGTGTAATAGATGTGTCTGATTTATTCTGATCCAGTGACATGTTCTTTGGGGTTATTTTTTAAAACTTAAATCAGCAAGTCTCCACTTACATGTAGAGACCTTACAAATGTAGAGATCTTTGTTTGTGCCTTGTGCAACACTTGTTTAATGCAGCAGGAGAACAGGTGCAGAACATGCTCAAAGCAGCACTGACAGACCTTTATGTCCACTTGAAGCCAGCTGAAAAAAATATCACCTTATAACGTTTTTACAGTAAATGTGTTGTTTATTCGCACTTCCAACAGTCACAGAGCGACATTAGCACTCATTAAGAGTTAGATTTTAGCTGTGTTTTTTGGACTCCTGAGGTCAATATTTTAGCCACTCCATGTTCTATGGAGTCTCCATGTTTGGATCTGTTTTGGACTGTCTCCTGTTAGGATACGCTGAGCAAAGTACAACAAAACTGCGATTTGTTGCTCCAATAAACAACAGAACTCTCCAATAAACATGTAATAAGAATGTAATGAGAATGAAACCTTCTAAATAAAATGAGGTAACGCTTGCACAGCAGCCACGGAGCACCAAAGCACCAAAATGGTAAGCTAAGGGATGCTAAAATTCAATGGAATCTTTTGCTGTTGGTGTGGAATTTTGATGAACAAAATAAAGATGAATGATGCATCACTATTCCTTCCATTGCATAACATAAAAAGCTAAAGTTCTGTTATCTTGCACTGATGACGTCATTCAAAATGTCTGAGCGGTAGTGACTAGGCAGCAGAGCCCACGCACCTGCCCGCCCAATCGCAAGCAGAGCTTGTTTAGCATAGCATCAAACAACTAACAAACTGATCACAAACACTTAAACGTACACCAGCAGGATAAGAACTACCTAAAGTGACAGAAACCATGTTTTGGAAAAATTTATTTGAGGAGTACTTTGAGATTTGATTTTTGCTCAGGTCCTATCTAAAATAATAGAGGAGGAGGGATAAGGGCCTGTACTGGAACTACACACCAGGTGGCGATTGAGATGCTTTGGCTTCCCTGTAGAGAGCTCTCATGTTGTTCATCTTTATATTCTTTACAGTGTATGATACAAACAAATTGATGAGTGCAACTTTAAGAGTTAATTACCATAAAAAATGTCAAATATTTGTAAAACTTCCTTCCCTGTTTTGTGCGAATGTGAGCAATTACAGCCATTTAATCTGATTCAAAAAATCAATACAAAAAGTTTGCTAAATTGTTTCCCTTACTCACTTTCCTAAACAGAAAGAATCCCAAGTCATCCTAGAACTCGCAAATAACACAGACCACGTCTCATCCCATTTTAATGACGTCCCACCAACTGATAGTAAAAGGAAGAGAAATAAACACTTCCAAATGGTTTTCAGATGAACTGTGGTTAGACAGGCGGGCAGGCTGCAGCAGCATCCACGGCCTCTCCCATCCTGCAACTCTGCCCCCTACATGAGCGTGGAGGCCCCCGCTTGACTCTGAACAGACTCAGGGCTCGCTGCAGTTACACAAA
>KV751356.1:10741-37018 GCA_001698575.1 Mola mola | reverse complement strand
GGCCCGTGGAGCAACTTCGGGGTTTTAGTTACAAAGCAAAACATCAGACTTTAAGCACCCCAAACACTGCAGCCCTGTAGTAGGTGTGTGTTTCTTTTCTGTCTATGTGCGTGAGTGTGTGTGTGGCCCTCTGGTTAATTACCATCACATTAGCAACCAGAATTTTAGCCTTTGAAGGAAATATAACACCAGCATACCTCAGCAAAAAGTTGTGAGTTCAAAGTGAGAGGGCAGGAGAGCATTGCAAGAAAAACAACAGAAACACTAAATCCAATGAAAAACAAGATTCAAAGTCTATTTGTCTTCAGTCAACTGCCATTCAGCTGTGAGAAATGATCACAAAGTGCAGCACTTCACAACAAAAACATACCTTGATTGAATCTTACTTCCTTTCAAACACAACTACAAACATATGTGATATGGCAAATTCAGCATCTTCAAGCACTTTTCCAGCAGAGTTGATCCAAGATCTGAGATTCTGTCTCTGAAACCTCATCTGACTGATGTCTACCATCAGGTCTCCCGCTGCCAGTCAAGTGCCAGTCAAAAATGTGAAAACAACAACAGAAACTTCCAGTGCTGACAAGCTGGCAAGCACTTCAAAGATACAACAAACATTTATGTTGCCAAGTGGCAAAAACAAAGGATGTGTAAAAGGTGTGTAAATAATGCGTCATTTTCCATCTGATGAGCAGCTGGGATAATAAACCACAAAACAGTATCTGAAGCACAACTAGCCTTATCATTATCTTCATACCGATAAATTCATATTGATATTTATTGCAATATAATATGTTTTCTATAAGTACCTCAAGACAATTGCTTTTGGAAAAACCCCAAATCACTGTTTCCAGCTGGAAAACAAAGTATTTGTGTGATTGGAAGTGTTGATTGAGTCAGGTCCAAAACTTGACAAAGTACTGCAAATTATTTGAATTCTACATATCGTGTTCTAGCATGGTGACTCCTTGCTACAGGTTGAAACCGGGGAGTCGGCTGCAGAAAAGCAGCAACACAGAAGCAGCTCATAAGTTACCATGGAGATGTCTCAATGTCTTATTGGCTCAGTCAGCTGCACTCTATTGAAATAAATGCATTTTACAGTTATTCCACAGACTGCTAATAGTTTTTCCTCATATTTGTTAGCCTGCATTAAATAAATAAATTTATTGCTGGTCAAATGAATGTAAAATAAAAAAATATTATTTTATTAAATGAAATGGTTTCTAGTCATTTGTGTGATTATCATTTGCGTCCGAGGTTAAATGTTAAGATAGTAAGTGAGATGATTGTGGTTGTCATTGTTGTAATTGTTGGATTTTGGAGTTGTTTTTCTGACTTCTCAGTTCCCTGGGTGAATAACTGTATAGTGTACAGTACAGTCTTCAAACGCACAGGGCACCATGTTTTTCTTTAGTATTTTATGGGGCTGTCACTGTCAGCTTGGGAGAAAGAAAAATAATGTTTAATACATTGTTATACATTCATGCTCACAATATGCATTTTAAAACATATTGTAGCACCACGTAAATGATTATTTCATTAAGTTATTACTGACTGGGTCATCCTCTGGTAGCTCCAAAACACTTCCACACCCTGCGAGGCTAATCCAAATCAGACAGTCTCCATTAAACTGTAGAAATGCTTGACTATGTTCCTGATGCATGCAAGTCCTTTTCTGCCCTGCTGTGTTAACGCTGTATGAAAATCAAATCAAATCAAATCAAATTTTATTTGTATAGCCCGAAATCACAATTTACACATTATCTCACTGGGCTTTGACAAACTGTACAGATGTGACACCCTCTTCCCTTAGACCCTCGAACCGGGTGAGGAAAAACTTAAAAAACCCTAAACAGGGAAAATAAGAAACCTCAGGAAGAGCCACGGAGGAGGGATCCTTCTTCCTAGGACGGACAGACGTGCAATAAATGTCACTTGTACAGAACACAAAAACATGATAACAACAGTTCATTTAGAATGCATAAAACATCCATGAGTCCCAGAGTCTGTGGATTCTATGAGTCCGGATGTATGGAAAGTCTAGTGATCCAGACGCAGGTGGACTCTGTTGGTCCAGGAGTCATTGTACTCCATGTAGGAAGATCTGGGTGTTGCTGAGTCCAAGAGTATGTAGAATCTGTAAATCCAGGGATATGTGAAGTGTAGTGGTCCAGAAGCAGGTGTAGTCTATTGATCCAGAAGCCATTGTGATCTGTGGGTCCCGATTTGCACTTGGAAATCCAGCCTAGGATCCAAGTCACAGGATCCAAGTCACAGGATCTCCTTTCCTAATGTGGCCAGGGGGCATCAGGCAGGACCACAGCAGCACCTCCCACCGCGACCTAGAAAAACCTGCAGGATGGTAAAGCACAACGACTCCGGGGAAGAAGTAAAGTTAGTGTAAGGATATGGACATTTACAGGAGCAGAGAAGGAGTCGGAGTCAGAGGGGGGAGAGAAGAAAGCTCAGTGAATCATGGAGTGTTCCCCCAGCAACCTAAGCCTATAGCAGCATAACTAAGGGCTAGATAGGCCAGCCTTAACTATAAGCTTTATCAAAAAGGAAGGTTTTAAGCCTACTCTTAAAATCAGAGAGTGTGTCTGCCTCCCGTACCAAGACTGGAAGATAGTTCCACAGGAGAGGAGCTTGATAGCTAAAAGCTCTGCCTCGCATTCTACTTTTGGAAATTCTTGGGATCACCAATAACCCTGCATCCTGGGAGCGTAAGGTTCTGGATGGGCGATAGGGTACTATGAGCTGTTCAAGATAAGATGGTGACTGACCATGAATAGCTTTGTAGGTGAGAACAAGGATTTTAAATTCTATTCTGAATTTAACTGGGAGCCAGTGCAGAGAAGCCAGTATGGGGGAAATATGGTCTCTGATATTAGTTCTGGTCAGTACACGTGCTGCTGCATTTTGGATTAACTGAAGAGTTTTTAAAATTTTGTTAGGGCAACCTGAAAATAAAGAATTACAGTAGTCCAGCCTGGAAGTAACAAACGCATGAACTAGTTTTTCTGCATCTTGTTGAGACAGGATGTGCCGGATTTTAGCAATGTTACGGAGGTGAAAGAAGGCGGTCCTTGAAATCTGTTTAACGTGTGATTTAAAAGACAGCTCCTGGTCAAAGATAACACCCAGGTTTCTGACAGTGGTGCTGGAGGCCAAGGCAATGCCATCCAGATTAACTATGTTGCTGGATAATGAGTCTCTAATGTGTTTGGGGCCCAGCACAATGACTTCAGTTTTGTCAGAGTTTAACATTAAAAAGTTATGAAACATCCAGTTTTTAATGTCCTTAAGACATGACTGTAGATTAGCTAACTGATGGGTTTCATCTGGCTTCATTGATAAGTATAGTTGTGTGTCATCTGCATAACAGTGAAAATGTATGGAGTGCTTTTTAATAATATTACCTAAAGGAAGCATGTATAGAGTAAATAGTAATGGTCCAAGCACAGAACCTTGCGGGACTCCATGACTAACCTTGTCATATCTTGATGATTCATCATTAACATGAACAAAATTATATCTATCAGATAGGTAGGACTTAAACCATCTTAGAGCAGATCCTTTAATGCCAATTTGGTGTTCCATCCTCTGTAGTAAGATGTGATGATCGATAGTGTCAAAAGCTGCACTAAGATCTAATAAGACTAGTATAGAGATAAGTCCTGCATCAGATGCAGTGAGGAGGTCATTTGTAACTTTTACCAATGCCGTTTCTGTGCTGTGATGCTTTCTAAAACCTGACTGAAACTCTTCAAATAGACTATTATACTGAAGAAAGCCACATAGTTGTTTCGCTACTGCTTTCTCTAGAATCTTTGAAAGAAAGGGGAGGTTGGATATTGGTCTATAGTTGGCTAAAACTTCTGGGTCTAGGGTAGGTTTTTTTAGGAGCGGTTTAATTACAGCTACTTTAAATGACTGGGGCACATAACCTGTTACAAGGGATAGATTGATAATGTTTAGTAACATCCAAAATAAATTAATAATATTAGTTATTGATGTTCACGGTAAATTTCAGTCATATTTTTTCCATATCTAAATCCATGAATCTACAATCTTCTTCATGGTCTGTTTAATAAAGTTGAACATGTGTTTATCAGACTTACGTACCCCTGGCTTGACTTAGTTGCTCCTTCTTATCTTGGATTGACAAATGTGCAACCAATTAAGCCAGGATGAGCTGGATCCGAGCTAGTCAGGCCTAGACTTCCCACTTATCCTATCCTGCTTTCGCGCAACACCCCTCAGATCTTCGAGGCAGGAGATGGTTGTCATCACTAACCACCCCTCCCTCACTGTCCTCACCTCTCCAGACTGTGGCTCAGTTTGAAATACTGCTTTCTGGCCTGTATCCAAAGTATGATGGCAGCCACCGCCAGTGTGGCAGTATACTGTAAACGATAAAAGAAGACATCTTTTGATAGACATTTTTCTCTTGTCCAGCTACATAACCCAGCCCGAGTTCACAGTATATGAGTTTAAGTCCGAGATCAGCTTTCAATTGGCAGGGTTACTTGATCACCAATCAGTACTTGTTAACTCTTCAAAAAAGCAATTTATGGGAATTGCTAAAACAAAGAAACTTTTTTCTTGGACAACCCCCCACACCCCTACTTGTATCTAAGAAAAGCTGAACCCCCTGCTGAGCTGAGACTGATCTAGATAACCATAAACAGTATAAAGTTCAGTTGTCTTTGAAATAATAAGAGATGGTGAACCAACAGTGGCAGAACTATTTCAAGCTCAGGCTACATCTGTACTTGTGCTACTAAAACAGTGTCTGAAATGTAAATCCACTGGACTCCAGTTTCCTGTCCTGCTGAGGTGGTGCCACATAAAACCAGGAAGGCTTTAAAGAGCTGAGCAGATAGATTCTTGCGATACATGAAGGAAAGTCCGCTGGGGATAGATCCATTACGGGACTGATGCTCACATCAGCCAAACTCACTCTGCCGACCACATCCATCTCTGGCTCTGTGAGACGAGCAGAGAACCTCAAAGCTTCAATTTTGTTTGAGTTCAAACTCAAACAATTTGACTGACATTTTCTCTCACACAGTGGTTTCTGCTCTGGTGTTGCTTGCAGAACGAGTCAGTATAATATATTGGTCGCGATGGAATGAAATGCGCTGGGCTTTTAAGAGTTGGTTGTAATAAGAAACTTTCATTTAACAGTGGCTTCGAGAGAATATGGAGGGCTTTAATATGTGAGTATGACTGTGGTCAGTATGTTAGTTTTTACTTTTTGTTTGTTTTACTTTTGAACTTTAGTTATTCAAAAATTGGCATTGGAATTTGGTACCCAATGGCCTTTTTTTATACAAGTTACATTGTTCTCTCTATATTGAGAAATATTAGAAACTGATGAAATAAACATTAAAAATATAAATAAATGTTAAAAGGAATTAATCACAAACACTAGTACCTATGCCCTTGCTGTCAGCATTAAGACAGTGCTTATTTATTGTATTCCCACATAAACAGAAAGCAATTACCCTGCTTGATTTTTATAGTCATATAAGTAAAGATGGACGACGGTCTTTCCACTTCCTCCGTCGTACAAAAATCAGACCCAAACATCCCAGCTACAAGTGCTGCTATCTTGACACAGTTTGGAACCAGAGTCTGTAAAATAGTGAGACCTATTTTTACATTTATTACATCATAACATTGCATATTACCCTTCATTATTGTCAAAACATGTATTTGAGGCGTACTTTGAGTTATTACATTGACCCAACTTTGACCTAAAATTAAGGGGGAAGAAGTTTATGACCTATGCTGCAGCCCACCACCAGGTGGAGTTCAAGATGTTTTGACTTCACTTTCATGAGCTTTCATGTCATCCATCTTTATATAGAGTCAATTATTTCATGCTAACATTTCAGGACTACTAAAATAGTGCATTTGCTTACTGGCTGCAGTGATGCTAGTGTTAGCTACGGCTTCTAGAAGCTTTGAAGCTATTGTGGTTGAAGACAAAGTTTCAGATTTGCTTTGCGTTTACAGATACTGCAGTAAGTGTTGTGCGCATCGAGTCTTGATAGAGGCTGAAGCTACTTGAACATGTCCTCTGTCGTGCCCATAACTACTTCAGAGCAGCTTACAATTCGGTCAAGTGAAAATCGATGCCAAGAGGTAAATTTCAGATGTAGTTTTTGGATCTGTTGAGCTTTAGGAACAGTCTTGAAAATGAGACTTTGTGAGGAGGATGTAACAATGGAAAAGCATTCTTTTAAGTGGAATCAAGGATGTTGGAGTTTCCCGGATGGCCCGCCACACCAAATAAAGGGGCGTGGTCTGACAGGCTGAATGGCAATAAGCCGTCTTTCCAAGCTGCTGTTCAGACAGATGCACTCCAGACATGAGTGTGGCAAGCTCTGTTACCCTAGAGCAGTCTGCTGTCAAGACGACGCATCGAGAAGCAGGAGGAGCCACCTGACATCCTGGTAGCGAATCACACTGCGGTGATACCATTTAGTGAAAGCAATAATTAACACCAGACAATGGCTTTACATTACTCTTCTGTTTGTTTAGGGTAATTAAGAAGAAGTGCTCAGGAGGGAAACTTGTAATGATAGAAGAACTTTCTCTGGTGCACATTGATTACTTTATTACTCCAAACAGACCTCATCAGTGAAACATCATGCCCTGACGCGGAATCGAACCCAGGACCTTCTTGCTGTGAGGCGACAGTGCTGACACTGCACCACTGTGCCGCCCCCTACGTCAAAATATTCATTAAATTTATCTGGGAGTGCTAACTTAATGAACTATTTTTCAATACCCGTCTGGAAACCTTCAGTGTGACCTGATGCAGGTACCTGGCTGTGTGTATATAGTGCCTTGCATAAGTATGCACCCCCCTTGAAAGTTTCCGCATTTTTTTACATTACAGCCACAAATTTAAATGTATTTTATTGGGGTTTTGTGTAATAAACCAACACAAAATAGTGCATAATTTTGAAGTTCGGGGAAAATATTACATGGTTTTCAAAGTTACTTACAAGTAAAAATCTGAAAGGTGTTGAATGCATATGTATTCACCCCCTTTTAATGTGAAACCCCTAAGTAAAATCCAGTGCAACCAACTGCGGTCAGAAGTCACATAATTAGTTTAATTTTAATTTAATCTGAGTATAAATACAACTGTTCTGTGAAGCCCTCAGAGGTGGGTTAGAGAACATTGCCGAACAAACAGCATCATGAAGACCAGGGAGCTCTCCAGACAGATCAGGGGGGTGAAGCTGTGGTGACGTATAAAGCAGGGTTAGGTTATAAAAAAATATCCCAAGCTTGGAAAATCTCACTGAGCTCTATTAAATCCATCATCTGAAAATGGAATAGAATAGAAAATGGAATGGAGTGTGGCACAACCGCAGAACTACTAAAGACAAGGGCGTCCACCTACAATGACAGGCCAGGCGAGGACAGCATTGATTGGAGAAGCTGCATCCACAGCTCAGGAGGGAGAAACTTTCCACAGGACAATTGTTAGTTGTGCTCTTCAAAAATCTGGCCTTTATGGAAGACCAGCAAGAAAAAAGCCATTGTTGAAAGAAAATAATAAATATTCTTGGAATTTGCCACAAACCATGTGGGAGACACAGCAATTATGTGGAAGAGGGTGCGCTGTTCAGATGAGACTAAAACTGAACTTTTTGGCTGAAACCTAACACTGTACACCACCCTAAGCACACCATTCGTCCATAAAACATGGTGGAGGCAGCATCATGCTTTGGGGATGCTTTTCTTCAGCAGGGACAGGGAAGATGGTCAGAGCTTGAGTGGAAGACAGATGGAGCCAAATACAGGGCAATCCTAGAAGAAAACCTGTTACAGTCTGCAAAAGACTTGGGACTGGCGCTTCCAGCAGGACAACGACCTTATCATACAGCCACAATGGAGCTACAATGGAATGGTTTAGATCATAACACATTAATGTGTTGGAATGGCCCAGTCAAAGCACAGACCTAAATCCAATTCAGAATCTGTGGCAAGACTTGAAAAATTACAGACGGTCTCCATCCACTCGGACTACTCGAGGTACTTTGCAAAGAAGAATGGGCAAAAATTTCAGTCTCTACATGCGCAAAGCTGGTAGATGAACACACTAAAAGACTCGCAGCTGTAATTGCAGTAAAAGGTGGTTCTACAAAGTATTTACTCGGGGGGGGGATTATGCATCCAAGATATGACTGCTTTGTTTTCCTATTTATTGTTTATGTCACAATAAAATGTATTTTGCCCCTTCAAAGCATTGAGCTTTTTGTGTTAATCAAATTGCGAAAAGATCATTTAATTCAATTTGAATTCCAGTTGGTAACACTACAAAATGTAGAAAAGTTCAAGGGGCACTGTATTTGAACATGGCTGATGGCAGAGCTGAACTACAGACATGGAGCAGCCAAACACAGAATGAAGCACTTGCTTCAACTTATTTTTTGGTAAAGTCTGGTAATGTAGCAAACTCAACAGGATAATTCGTGTAATATTATAACATAACTGCTGTGAAAAAAGTCATAAAATAATATTTTGTTTCTCTGACCAGTCTTAGATATCATTTAGACAATATTACTTAAGTCATTTTGCATGTTATTAAAAAGGAGAGTTTTATTTCTAGTTGGGAATGCTATACAGACATAAGATGATGTACTATAAAGAGCAACACTTGGAGACTGGGGTGGGATCAAATACAGAGTGAACAATACAATGGGAAGGGTAGACAGATAGGGGACAGGAGAAAAAACTCAAGGTAATCAAAAAGGAGAGAACAATGACAGTAAGTGTGAAGAAAATCAAAACACAAGCAGAAACCTTTAAAATAAAAGTAAACACATACCTTTCTTTTTTTTTCATTTCACCGCTCTCACAAAGTTCATACTGTAGCATACAGTATGCTGAAATATCTGTTGCAGTTTGTGACTGCAGTTATTTAAGCACACTGTTGTCTGTGCTCTCTCTCAGGTACAGTTCATGAGACAGATCTTCTGCTGCCCGGTGGCTTTTGGGTCAGAACAGCCAGAATGTCCTCAAACTACAGGTAATTTTAGCATACTGCATTTGTCACACATGTATTCAGACATACTAAATCTTTTCCTGACATTCTAAAAAACTCACTAGACACATGGAGGCACTGAATACAAAGAGTGAATGTGAACCACATTAGCACAGGCTCTGTTCAGAGTTGTTTTAGCTCAAAGTGAGAGCAGCTAAATCTGATTAAATGTGCGATCCTTGGAAGAAAAGCAGAAATATACTGCAGCTTTGTCCTTTTTAATGTGTCAATTAACCATATGCATGCATGACAAGCATTGTGCATAGCTCTGTAAGAGGTGCCAGAAAATGGATCTAGCGAATTCCTTCTGTCTGCAGTCTTTAGCCACACATGGAAAATGTGATAGTCATTATCCCTCTGACAGTTTTTTCAAAGCTGTTCCTCTCTGCTTCAACTCCCTTTTGCAAACCAGGAAGCTGTAGGTTGATCTTGGCAAGCGTTACAGTCATTTTCCCCCCTCTCATTAACATCTTGGACTGCTAATAACATAGGAGGTTTTATTAGTAGCACTAAAAAAGAAGGATCCCCAAATTCATTGTTAAAGAGCAGCCTGTGTGTTCTGTTGCTGGAGGTGTCGGAGAACTTTCAGCGCTCATGCGCACACGATGCTCACATGCATAAAAAGTGTGATCTTGTGTTATGCTGTAGGATTACGCAAAAAAAGTACAAGGGGGGGGGGGGTAAGATCTAATGCACATGTGTGTTCTCTGCAGAACAAAGAGCTGCTAAAATCAAAAACAAACGCAAGCCTTTTCACAGGAGGTGTTCAAAGGAATGCAGGCATCTTGGAGCACCTTCTCTCCTCTCTACTATTCTTTTTTTTAATCACCCAATGAATGACTTAGACCCCCTCTTTGAACCCCCCTTACAGGCTCTTAAGTAGTGGCCAAACTGAACTCCAGAAACCCTCCCCTGACATCTTCATGTGGGTCACGTCAAGGACACCGGGGGCTATTATGGTGTGTGAGGGCCGCAGGGGGCACAGTGAATGGGGTTTTGCTGCTTTTCCTCACTGTTAAAAGGTGTGTCAGAGAATCCACCGGATGATCACAGGCCAGATTGAAAATAGCAGCTAACCACCAACACATGTGTTGTTCTGGCAGGGACATCACAGATCGAGAGCCTACTCGTTGCATTGAGCGCCCTGAGTCATGTTACTGCTGTTTTATATAGTTTAATGAAGAAGAGAGAGAAGAAAGAGGGTCGGAAAAGTTTAAAGGACAGTTTACAGAATCTCCCTCAGAACTGACTTCAAAACCATCCATTGTGCTGCAGTTTCTCCGGCCTGCGTTCACGTTTTGAAAAGTGTATTCAGATCCTTTACTGTGTGTCAGTCCACAGATTTTTACATGTCAAAGACATTCAACAAAGCATGAGGAATACTCAGCCTCTGGTGGGACAAGATCGAAATCATTCAGGAGTCACAGTTTGGGATTGGAAAGATAGAAAGTCTGGTTTAGTAAGGGAAGAAGGAATTACATTGCATTTATGTAAGCGTAGGATGCAAAGTTTTGGGCTCTTGACCTGTATTTCAGACTTATATTATAATATCACACCCATTGCAACTTTGATTAAATATCTACCTGTCTTTCACATTTCATTGGGGCTCGAAAAGATAAAACGCTAAATCTGTAGCGTTTACACGTGCATGGATCATAAGTACTGCACGACAATTGTTTCAGGTCTAAAGCGGGTCAGAACTAATGGCACATATACCACACTACACTAATAATATCACTTCAGACATCAGACATATATCATCAGCTCAAGTGTGCAATGTGACTGAATGAGAAAACAGTGGAAATGTGTGCTGTAAAACCAGAATAGTGAGCTTAAAGGTGCTAAAACTGCAGAATCAGTCAATAATTGAGTTTTTCACTACAGAAAAAAAAAATCAAAGAAATTAGCAATCCACTGTGGAAAAAGAAGACCGAAACAGCAATAAATTCTGAAAATCTTAGCTGATTTTAACAATGTGGGACAGAAAGACAATTTCAACTAATTCTTAACATAATATTCTAGAGTAATCAGCCAGACCACAAAACCACACGCCTGCCATTTGTAGTAATGATTTCACAGTGGTGATTCAGAGGACAATGCAACATTTGGTTGGTGATGCTTCACAGTCTGCTCACTCTTTTTGGCAACTACAGGTATTCTGTTGGAGGCAGTCCGATTGAGTCATAAATATCCAGCATGTTTGTTAATTAAGATTCAACAGGAGAGGAGAGACTCCAATGTGGTTGGGAGCAACAAAATAAATGTCTTGACATCCCACACTTGAAGGTTATTTGGACAAACACTACACTGAGAGGATCGGGTCGAAAATCAGGACTAAAACCGTCTAGTGTGTAGTCTGCCTAAGACACTGATTTTATTTTCTGTGCTTTTATGTGTATTTCAAAAGTTTTACTGAGCAACAATTGATTTCTGGGTAACAGGGGCAGTAACTTCAGAAAGAAATGAGAGCATATGTGGAAATTTAAAGGCACATGCAAAATATTTAAGATCACTCAGTCATTTGGCTCATCATTGAAACAAAGAAAAGATCGCAAAAAGAGACAACTCTTCTATAACCACTACATTTATAGTTTTTGTTATTCTTATGTGTAAAATTCACACACTCTTGCAGAGGAAGCTCAAAACCTTACTTACAGTAAGGCCAGCACAAGACTAAAAGTGTTTTCCACCACTGCATCAGTCATCCTAGACAGGATTTTTTTAAACTAAGAAAAAAGAGAGATGTGTTAATAAAATTCCTCTGCCATTGGCGGCCATTTCCCCGCCTGGCTGCCTTTCTTCACCTTTAGATGGTTCTGAGTGTCTCCTGGTTGACTGAATTACAACAGAGATAAGACAGTGTCCAAATGTCAGAGAGTAATGAAGTCTGAAAAAACACAGCACCTAACTAATGATTTTTAAATTGCAGATGTACTTTAAAAAAAAGTGTATGTGTAAACGGTTCCAGCTGGATCTTACACTGTTAACTCCTTTCCTTGTTATCTCCTACCATCACACACACACATTCCTATCTCCTCACAAACAGCTCCTCTCATGCTCATCCAAAGCCAGCCATCCACATCCTGCTCTTCGCTCACAAACTGGCTGCATCTACTCCACCACTTCCTTTTCACTCCCCTTCCCACTTCCTGGGATAAAATACCCTGTAACCCCCTGCTCCTATCCTGCATCTCCTTGTTATCTCTCCTCCTGTCCAGCCCAGCAGTGAAAATTGCTCCAAAAACCAGCTCAGAGGAAATCCCTCATTCCAGGTCAATACATCATTGTGTTTGTTCCCCGAGATTTTGGTTTTAACCATCTGCTCCAAAGTCTCTCCTTGCACCTTGAAAATAACACTAAAACCTGACATGAGAACCTGAGGCAGTGAGAGGGTTTCCATGGGTCACTGGCTGTTTTGTTTTTTTTAAACCAAATTATACTTCCATTATTTATGGGTGCCTCCTCCGCGAAATATCATTTGTAGTCGCGACCTACATTTTTCTTCCTCTCCCCTTAGCATTCACTCCCAGTTCTCGTCTGGCCACGTTTACTCAACACTTTTTCTGAGGACGGTTCTATGGCTTCCACCAGCTACACTATATAAAGCAGAAAAAAACTTGTGGGTATTAATGTTTTCAAGAAAAATGGAAGTGTGTGCCGAGGCTGCAGGAACGAAATTAGAGTGCAGTGGGAAAAACACAAGTCCAGCACACATTTTAGTACTCAGAACCAAAGAAAGGAACATGCAGCTCTGTTTATACTGAATGAGCATAATTAATGACCAAAGTGTGAAAGGAACTTGGTGTATTTGTGACTGAAGAAGAAGATGCAAAAAAATGGCTGCTTGAAAATGCATTAAAATTAATTTAAATTAGAGCAAGCCCTCATAGAAATGTAATATATTACATATATGGCAACGAAATTCTTGATATAGGGAAATGCTACATATATTCATTTTCTGGATATATTAAGATAAGTTTATAACATATATGATATACCCACACAAACAGGTGTATATGTGTATACATATATTTCAGAGACCTATATGATTTATGAACTTTTTATCGGTTTAAATGTTGTGACCTGATATGTTAATGATATATGTTTAACTCACTTATACAAGATTATTAAAACGATATAGAGTACATACAAAAAATATTTATGTGTACATATATATTTTCCTATTAATTTAAAACCTGCATGTCTCTCTCATGTTTATATATAAAAGTATTGACATTTACTGATGGACTTCCAAATGCATATAGTGTGTACTGTGTAGTGGACCAATAGTTAGTGCTGTGGCCTCAAAGCAAGACGGTCCTGAGTTATTTGGTAATCCTTGGTTATTACCAAATACGTACATTTTTTTCATAGAGGTGAAAATATAAGAAATGGACATATTTACAGTATTCATATGGAACAGACCCAATTGGCTGGGTCTATAAATAATGTGCAGCAAATTTTTAACATTAATGATTGCGCCATAAAGATCAAGTCTAAAAGATGAGGCCTCAGATTTTCACCATATGAGCTCTTGAAAGTCAAAGGCAAAGCCTGTGTTTTAGTTCTGCTCTGCACCTTTTTAGCAGGTGACTACAGAAAGTGGTTTAACATCTCCGTCTGCACACTCCAGCAGGTGTTTAACTTGCTGCACCCTCAGCTGTGTGAGCTTACAACTGAGGTGAAACGTCACCTCTGATTCAAGTTAAGCACTTAAACTTGCCTTTGCTGACTTTTACAAGTGTAGCAGAGATAGGTCACTAACACAATATTGACATATTATCAACTTTAATCAAATACGCAAAAACAGCTGAAAGCGCAGCTTATGCTATATTTTGTTCAACTTAAATTTATATGAAATAAGAAAATAGCAATAAGTAGTCTCATACAGAAAAAAATATAACTTATTTTACTATCATTGTGTGGTGTTTGCTGTGGTGTCACCATCTCCACAGCAAACATGTATTGTCAGGTTACACAATGGTTTCAATCAAGAAAACACTTTCAAAAGTTCATGTTTTCAAGCTCCCAAAATACCATTGTTGTGTAAAGGAATGGAGAAAACACAATAATAGTTTACCTTTTTCTGTTGAATACTGTGTAAACAGGCCCCAAGTTTATCTGTCTGCTAATGGGTGCTCGGCAGGTGACACTGTAGGTGTTTTCGCTAATTTTTCACAGATCTTTTTATATCTAAAATGCGTACTCCTCTAGTCTCACTGTCTAAGTACATTAAAAAAAATATTGCCCCCTGATGGCTGGCTACAGCATAGGTCATAAATCCCACCCTCTCCAATTTAGTGATTGGAAAATGGGGTAAATCAAAACCTTACAGTATGGTTTCTGTCATTCCAGGTAAGTTACCAGATCATTTTTGTTTTATTGTTTACTTCATGCTTCATGCCCCTTCATAAAAGGGGGTGGCTTGACAGGTCACCTTAACCTTAATCTGCAATTAAGCCAGGATGGGTGTGCATCAGACTACAGCGAATTATCCATGCAAACTTTGAGTCCAAATGACGTTGGCGAAGCAAAGAGAGGCACATTTAGACAATAGAAAATAACGTCCTCACACCTCAGAATAAAGTTTTTGGTAAAGGCATGCTTCCCTTGAAGCCTTAAAGCCAAAAATTGGAATTTTGACAGCAGTATGGCAGACAGTGGAAAAAGCAAAAAGCTTTGTACACTTCACAGAAGTATAAAGTGATCAAAACTTGCCATGCAATTTTAAGAAAGAACTAAGAGGCAGAATTTGAGAAAACCACAAAACAACACTGCCATAAAAGGCTAAGAAACCACAGCAAAGCGCATAAAAATCCTCATCAGACATTCAGACAAGCACTGTGCAAAGTATCACATGACAGCCTGTATTAAAGAGTTGGCTAGTAACATTAAGATTCCTGAATCCATGTTAACCAGGATTGATGAGGTGGTGGGTGAGGTGTCATTATGATTAAAGCTGCGGGTGGCTGAAAAGACGGGGGAATGGTCTTTGCCAGAGAAACCCACCGGACCGAGCCGATCCCCGGCTGTGCTGACACAGCTGGTTCCAGGCAGCGGCGGCCTGACACCACACTCCGCTCCAGGAATGTCCTGGACCTTGTTGGAGAAACAAGTGCAGGAAATAGATTAATGTATTCTCAACTCCACACCGGCTGCAAACCCCCTGAGTCTGGCCTCTCCAAACGCATATGTGTGGGAGCAGGACATGTAGCAGTAGAGGGAGTAAACACCCCCCCCTCCCTCATGACACCAGTACAGATCCCAGGAGGATCTGCTGCATGGATTCTTCATACGGCTGTTACTTCATGAGCGGTCCACACTCCTACCTAGACCAACATGCCTGTCCTTATCTCACAATAAAATCACCTTGCTGCCATGCAAGGGCATAGCTAGAGACATGCCCCACCACTATTTTATGAAGACAGAATTGTCTAAATCAGTATTTGAGCTTCATCTATTAGTGAAGTTGCTTACAGTAAAGCATTGTGAGAAGGCAAAGCTAAGAGGAGGCACTGTTGCTTGGAGTGTGGGAGGCCTGCAATCAAATCTTGGTCCTTCTGATGACACTATTATACCATTAACTTATATATACTACAACATATACTTATTTTACAACTTTTACAATTTTTCACTGTGGCATACTCTGAAAATTACGTTATCACTGTGCAACATATACAACCTTTTTGTATTTTCTCTGCACCCTCTGTTTAAGCTTTACATACAGGACCAGAGAGATACAGGTTGAGGGGTGTCCATACTGAACCTGCACCCTTGCTGCACTGTTCCACATTAACACAACAGAAAGTAAAATTAATTAAATTTAATGTGACTTGTTGATTTGTTTTTGTGACTGCTACAACAGGGATTCAGTGTTACCATTGATGATGTCTGAGGTGTTTTGCCATTCAAAAGCACTTGTCTGGACCTGACCAGACTTGGAGACATCTTCTCCCTCCATGTGTAGGACTAGCATTTTGCTAGCCACCATTATCGTTGGAAGTTATATCAAAGATGGTAGAATGGGGACAACGAGATCCCATTATTTTCTGTATCTGTGCCGCTTGTCTTATCTGTCACAGATAAGACAAGTAAGAAGTAAATTAACTCTGTTAGAAACCTATCTCAGGTTCAAGAATATACTCATAACAATCTTTTCTTAAGCTAGCATGTAACAATTAGTGGCCAAACAAAGTGCAAGCATTGAAATGATGTCTGCATCTTGTGTTGAAATGTTTCAACATGGACAAACAACAGGCCTCAGGATTAAGAATGCTCAGTGGGGATAAGCGGGAGAGGCGACCATATCCACTGGAGAGACCAAAAGTATGTACTATTTCATCTATCTTGGTTCCCAATCAACCATCCTTGAGTATATCATGACTTTCATCATGCATGTGCCTGAACTTGTATTTAGCCACGACTTCACAACACACAGAGAGAGGACGCAATGAATACTGAAAACACAAGAAGGTTTGTAGTTGGATTTTATTCAGGTCAACTGAAGCTGCTGGTTGCAAAAACTGATCTCTTTCTTTATAGCAAATAACAGATTGATTCTGACTAAAATATATCAAAGCCTTCAATTTGGATCATTTGATTGTAATGGTAGTTGAAATACAGTATTTTCTGCTGTTTAAACATGTGGAAGAAATCTGAGCTGAAGCAAAGAGGTTTTTGGAGCCAAAATTAAAGACGGACCAATACATGTCAAACTTTGAATTTTCTCTTTATCATCTGAGATTTTGTCCTTAGAACATTACCAGCACATTAGAACCAGAGTGTCAAACTTTGAATTTTCTCTTTATCATCTGAGATTTTGTCAACATTACCAGCACATTAGAACCAGAACTTTTCTTTATTGCTCTTTATAAAAGACATCTATCCAGGTTCTGTGAATGTGTGTAGCTGGTGAGATGACTGATATTTGTCTTTTTTCTATTCTATACTGACGATGTGTAGTAAACTTTCTGTTTTGTTTTTGTGACTGGAAGGTTCATGAAATGAGTCAGGCCACTGATCAATGATCCTGACAGTTCTGATGTGCTCAAAGAGTTAAGCCAGAGCTCAGGTAGATTTCTGTTTTATTCTGATGACCTTCTTATGTCAACTTCCCTTAGAAAAATAAATATTTTGGAACCTCGAGAAGTAATTCCAGCCTGGCTTCATCTTGGCAGGAGGAGACACTGTATTACCATATGAATTGAACTCTGTGTGTGTGTGTGTGTGTGAGTGTGTGTTTAAAATTTCCACTTCTATATAAATCAGTCCAAAAAATTCATGTGTTTCTGTAAATGCCTTAAAGATGTTTGTGTAAGGTTAACAATCACTGTGAGTCTGTGTGCGTTCATCTTCACAAAGCTGGCTCATTAGTTTGGCAAGTCAGCAGAAGTATAAACACCCCCTAAATGTGACTGTTATTATAATACTACTACTTGTACATGCGTGACAACATTACCTTTTCCACCATCGTTATGGAAAGACTGTAGGCCAGGTTGTGTTTTTTCGAAGTGGATGAATTACAGCTGAAGACTCAAAACTGTGTCAGGTTTTTTTTACAAAAGTGAGATGAGAGCATCGAAAGATGAAGCCAACCATCAGGCCATGATGTATCTCACTGGTCCTTTAGCATGCCTCGTGAATTTTAATAAATTCTTGTGCTGCTCTAAAAGGAAACTGGAGAGTTGGTTACTTTCTTTGCAGAAAATACTGGAGAGAAAGAACAGCAATGGCAAAAAGCAAGAGCAGAGGCAAGAACTGATGATGAGGTGGAGCTGTTCCCAAAAGAGACACGTATGCTGTCGTAAAATGCTGACTTTTATGTTGTCAACATAAAAACACAGTGACATACTTAATTGGTACCTGGAGCAGTGCCTGGTCGCATGATGCAAAACCAGGAACAAAGATGTCATGACTGATCTGAACAGAACTAGAACATGGTTGTCAGTGTCACCGTCAGTAGGTTTCAGTCTGCGTTTCTGCCATCCAGAGTGGAACCCAAACCCTGGAGTTTTCAACGTGAAGCAGGGTCACTTCTAGTTTATGCCATTTCACATCCGCTAAAATAGAAGGGGCTGGATTTATAACCTATACAGCAGCCAGCCACCAGGGGCATTTCAATGTGTCTATGATTTGTCCCTATTGCAGCGCTACACAAAGACCACGTAATAAAAAAGATTACAGAGAAACTGGTGGCATATGGAGACCCCTTGATGATTCAAACCAATGCAAGATGCTTTCATTGTGCAACAGGGATTGGTGGAAGTCAAAGCAGTAACGCAAAGTATGTGAAATGTGCACATAACCATGCTGAGGAAAACAAAGGCCCACTTGTATCTGCTGTTTCTTACTGATCTCCATGTCTTAAAACCAGCAGGATTTCTTTTTTGAGCTCAGATTTGCTCAACAGCTTTGACGCATCACAGCATTTTAAGACTATCAGTCTCTGAGGGAGATTCCACCAAGTCAAGCAAAACATGCAGGGAGGAAATAACTGCTTGTTTTCCCCTGAGTACTAACATTATGGTGCTAACAGTGAATGAGTGTTTGTGATTGTTAGCATGAACACACCGCTATTGCACAACGAAGCCTCTGGAGTGATGGGGTGGACCCACAGAGTCGGCCCCTCCAAACAGCTGCCATGTCCATGCGAGGACCACCAGCTCAGAGTTCAGCAGCGCTCTCTTGTCAATGTCAAAAGTTCATTCAAATAAAGTGAAAGGAGAGTTGGATTTGCATCCCCCTCCCTCCGGCTCTCTAATCTAATCCATGAGCAGAGACTCGCACGCGCTCACAGAGAAAGACAAACAGGATGCCTCTATTCGGGTGACAGCGAAGAAACGTGCCCTGAACTTGTCTCTGCTGGTTTAGTCCGCTGCCTCCCGTCCACTTTCACTGACCTCGACCAAACGGTTGGAGTGAATCATGCCGCAGGGACAGAGGCTCCTGATCTCAAATCGGTGTTCAGTCAACTCAACGGTGATAGACGTCCAAGGAGAGGAATGAAGCGTCACAAAAACCAACAGCAGCAATTGGACAATCAAAAATGTTTGCAACTTGTAATCACCGGCCACATACTCAGCTAGGGAGCAGTACCTCACCCCTTCCAAATAACAGTGTTGTAGGTTGTGTACGTGTAGGCACGCAGAAAAGACCCTTTTACAGTTTGCAAACAATGATGAGAAACTAGGAGCATACTAGTGAGTTGATGCTCACAACTGAGTTGTCTGTGGAAATGTGCATATCGTCAGATACTACAACATACTCTCAGAGTTTTGTGTCTTCAAATCAGATGTCTTTCCTGCTCAAAGACAAGGGAAAAGACTGCTATGTATGAGGTGCGGGTTATAATCAACAAACCTGAAAAATACGTCCTGACAGCCAAATGTTCTTCCATGGCAGGGTAGGTATCATATTGTATTGTTGGCTTGTAGCTAATGAACACAATTATAATGTTATATGTTATGCAATTCTGTATCAGGTTTCGGTTCTTAAACTTTTTAACGGTCGTGATCCTGTCAGAATCCTACAGAACTTGAATCTGACAGTGGAATATCGATTCTGACAGCTGTACACACAACATGGATATTGTGGTGCTCGTAAAAAGTCTAAGTCAATGTTTTCAGCCTGCTTATTCGACTGTATGATTTGGGGACACTGGCTATAACGGGGTCGATAAATAACGCAATGTCCATCTCATAACACTACTGTCATTTGTTTTGGAAATAGGCAACTTCTAACAGTGCAACAATATGCAAAATTCAACCACAACTCTCGTCACAAAAATACTGCTATATTATTTCACATACTGGCATCTGTCTGTAGTTTACATCTGGCTTGCTTAGCTCATATTTGGAAGGAACACATCATGCCATGATGTTATATCAGTGCCAGTTGGAAAATTTTCTGTTAAATGTTAGTTTTCTGTCACTGAATGCACACAAGATCTTCTTCCTTTTTCGGCTTTACCTAGCTTTTTCTAGCAGTAACTCTGCCACTTCCAGCTCCAAACCAAACAACAGAGATGGTCTCACTACCATCTTGTTAACCTTTCCTTTCACCTTTGCTGCTACTCTTTTGTCGCTGATCACTCCTGAGACTTTTCTCCGCCCTGCCTGCACTCACACCCTCGCCTCTTTACCACACTCCCCGTTTATCTGAACAGTTGACCCCAAGTGCTTCATCTCATGTACCTTTTCCACCTCTACTCCATGTAAAAATCAACTCTTCATCAATCCCTCGTCACTCCCTGTATACTGGAGGACACCGTGATTCACAATCACCACTTCAGGCACAAGTGGAATTACGATAAACAATTCAATACATAAACACTTTGGGCATTGCATCACAGCGGTTACTTGTTCTCATTATCTCAGTACGTTGACAAGGTAAATGCATTTTTTAGCATTTTAAGTGGAAACGATGGCAGAATCTTACAAATTGAAGACAATGGAAAGGATTAAGCCAACCACTGTAAAAAGAAAGGGAGACACTATTGTATGGAGAAATGTGCGTCAAAACACAAAAAAATTGCCTCCATTGTACTGATGGCAACTCATGGTTTGTCAGGGAAACTGAAAGTGCCCAGCTTAAGTGTTTGTAATTTGGGTGAACTGACCCTTTAATTTTTCATTCCTTATCATTCCAGTCTCTTCTGGTTCATTGCCAGCGTACAAGTCTGCTGGGACAGGTTCTGCAAATGGGGCTGAAAAAGTTGCCAGACAACATCTTTTGAGTTACGCGGTGCAATGAAAAGTTTGTGCACAACGAACCAGATGCGTGTGAACTCTGTCTACACATGGCCACAGCAGAAAATAAGAAAACAAGATCATATTTTAGAAACTCATCACTGTTGATGTGCAAATGTTTGTGTGAGACAGCTTGCTGGAGTGGATGAAAGAAAAGAGGCAGTTTCTGCAGTCGCCAGTCGTCAGGCCTGCGGTGAGCCCGACCTCAGACACTGTCAGCCACATTTATGTTACAAGCAGAACCCCACTGAGTCTTCAGTGACTGAGTGAAAACTCAGGACAGATTAGGAAAACACTGACAATGAAAAAAAGTGTTTTTCGGAGATTTCTGCTCTTTGGCCATAAAAGCTGAAGTAATTCAAGGTGAAGAGCTAAAAAAGACGCCCCCCACACACACTTGGTGCCTCCACTTGACAGCATTTTACTCTGAAAGCATCAAAAGGTTCATGATCAGAGCACACCTCTTTCCCACCTCCAAAAAAAAAAGGTTCTTTACTCACCGAACCTCTTGTATCCAAAGGACTGTACTTCCTCCTCGTCTGCAAAGTCGTCTGTGTGGCATAATCAGAAACACAAAGTGATCAGGTCACACTCGCGCTGTGGGGGCCACATCATGTGTTTATGCAGTTCACAAACAAAACAAATAATGTGTGTGTGTGTGTGTGGAAATAGGATGTCGAGGGAACCATAAAGCCACAGGCTGCAGTTTCTCTGGGTTCTTGACAGTAAAGTCTAATTACACTCTACTCCACTGCACTGATGAGTGGGGCTGGGGGGACATCACTGGTAATGGTAACCAGATGGGACTGAGGAGGGGGTGGTCGGGGGCGACAGGGGGAGACAGGAAGGGATGAGCCCAATGTGTTAGTGGGGCATCAGTAGGGGGTTAGACTAGACGAAGACTCATCAGTAAAATGTAACAAAACATGTTTTTAGGTGTGTGTGCGGGTGTGTGTGTGTGACCGACGATGCAAACATTATCTGCATCTTTATATTCATCAGTGGGATTCAACAAGTAGTGTGAGAGATGTTCCGCTTCCACTGTATCGCAAAGTCAGCCAGATGTGCACAACGAAGAAGGCTGAATTAAAAGGGATGTAAAGATATGTGGATTACAACATGCACAGCTGCACGTGAAAGCAACATACCTTTCATGGCGTTAAATAACTCGTTGAGGACTGTAGAAGAGATGAGGAGCCCTGTCACTTTGTGCGCATCTCAGCGTTCAGTGCAAAGGTGTAAAGTCGTTCCACACACACGCGCATGCTACTCAAAGATGTCACGAAACTACCAGTTGAAACTTCATGATAAATCCTCAGATTAAAATCCCATTTTCTGTTCTGTCTCTCGCGTGCGCTTTGAGTCGGAGCAGTTTCTGCAGGAGTGAGGAGATGTTCTGCCGTGTGCAACAGCTGAAGGAGGGAATGTCGCTGGTCAACGCCGCTGTCACGGTACTTGGATTGGTGAAGCACGCTTCCCGTGTTGCTTTCAAAATAAAACGTTTTTCGGTCATTGAATTTCGCCAGCGATATACCAACTTTTTTCATTCCAAGATGATATGAGATGCTCATAACTTTCTTTTACATATTTGTTTAAGTTTTTTTCTAGAAAAAAAAAAAAAGATGCAATACAGGGAAATCACACCAGACATGGCAATAATAATAAAGTTATTACAAAAGAAAATGCAAGTACAAAAAAATGTTTGTACCAACATAAGAAAAAAAATTATACAAAAGTCATGTAAATGAATAAATACAATATAAATATTTAATGCATAAATCAAAGACATAGAACGTTCACATTTGCACATAAAAGATTTCTGGATTTCTACTACATTACGTTTGTGTTGTGATTAACCATGGCATTGATATTAAAAAAAAAAGAACAGATACCAAATGAGTAGCTTCTGAGTATCGTTCGGCCCAAGATGACAGCATGCTTTGATTTAACGTATAAATATAAAGGTCTCACTTTGTTGGGCGTGATGAGGTTCTATGTTACTTTATCATTCACTTAATATATCCTACAAAGATGCACTGTTATTGTTGCTCTTGTTAATTCAGAGGCTAATGTCAGTCAGTGACCTCATGTTTGCAGTCAAGTATTTTGTGATGGAGGTGAGGTTAGCACTGGTAAACTGGTTGGAAGGGCCCCCATGTGTTTTTGATTAGGGCTCAAACAGACCGTAGACCAGTGACTTTCAGGTTTTGGTTGGGCAATGTTCCTTTTTTTTAAAAAAATGTTTCTCTGACTTCCACACCTCAGACCCGATAGTCCAATTGATAAACAAATTTTCCCACAAAGGCCTCCCCACCAAAAAATATACACTTACTTTGAAGGCTGATGTGCTCGTTTCCGGTGTGTCTTACTTGTTTCTCTGTGTAACATCGTCAGCATTCGCCTCTGGATACGTCCACTGTCAGTCCTCAAGAGTGACCCTCCCGAGGAGGTGACCCCGGGACGTCCCGCACTAATCCAGCCGGGGGTGAAAAACTACTGTCCATTAAAGATCATTCTTAAAGGATTGGGGAGATGGCTTACTTGTACTTAGATGGGTTGGCTATTTTAATTTTTCTGCTACTCTAAACTTCCACTCCATTATATTTTTGAGGCAAATGCAGGCAGATCTAAAAAAAAAAACCAAAACGTTAATGATCCTGATAATCTGAAAGATGTTGAATATTGGGTCTGTGAATTGGCCAGGATGATAGTAGGCTATGCGTGCCAGTATACTTTAGTGTAATTATTGCCAGATACTTTTACTCAAATAGTATTTGTATTGGTGACTTCGACTTTTACTAAAGTAATTTTTCAACTTGATATCTTTACTTTTACTCAAGTATGAGTTTTTTGGACTTTTAACAACGCTAGTTTTTACATGTTTAAATCTCATTAAGGATGAAAACCATGTTGATTTTGGGTATTTATCAACTAGTCAGTCTATTACCTATTATCTATTATCTATTAGACCACCATTTGCAAAACATAAGTGTAAAAACAATCAAGAAAAGTGACTACCAAATTCTTGTTTTATTGATTCAGATAAATATCCTTAGAATAATGGTGAATTTATTTCTCATTTGTTTGAAATCAGTACATTTGTTACACATATTTTTTTAACAAAATCCCCTCATGAAGATTTACATTTTTCCATTTTAATGCTACATAATATCAGGCTTAATTTGCTTTTTGTAAAGAAAATGTATTTGCTTTGCTGTGATAATTAATATCCCTCGTATCTTTTTCATAAGATGATGAAAATCTACATTTTGTCTGGATGCTTTTGCCACAACAGTGATGCAGCCAAGACCATGATCTGTTCCAATTAGACTGTAAAGTTCACTGATGGCCATTTCCTTTAACTCTTCCAGGTGTCTTGATAATTTCAACAGTTCCTGTGTCCACAGTCTCTCAGGCCTGCAGATCCAGATCTCTGATCAAAGGCGGAAAGCAGCTGCATCAAGCAGCTTTCCGCCTTTTAAGAATCACTGGGTTACATTTACACTCACTCGGTTCAAACCAATTGATTTACAGATAACACAAACATCAAACTTGGATCTGTTTTTCTTCTTTCTTTGGATGACAGAGCCTTCAATTGAAACCCAGACTCAGGGCTAATAGCTCGGGCAGGACCCAGGCCGCCACATATTAGATTCCAGACCAGCCTGAGATGATAAAGCGACTAATTTCTTGTTTTCCTAAAGGCTTCAAAACTGTTATTTTACTTTCAGCTATAATTGGAGCGGTAAGCGGGCATTAGAGCTCAGATAGGGATCGTGGCGAGCTGATAAAAAACAGCTGAGGGTCAGGTATATAAACCCCTGCGCCTGCTGGTCTTCATTCAGAGGCTGAGGGACCTCATTTACTCATTTGGGTGACGGCTCTCAGCAGTTGATTTGGAAAGCAGGCAGGAATTCCACATTTAACACACCATGTTTAGATATCATGATAAAAACAACTCAAATTGGCTGCAAGACAGGAAGTAAAATGACTTGATGGATGTTTCAGATTATGTTACCCATGAGCCTGCGGGAAAATCAGCAAGTTTTAGCATTTACTCAAAAAATGATGGGACACATAGTGAGCTTGTAGGCATGCGGCCTGGTCGGCCACTATCTCCAAGTTGTTAGGATACAATATTTAGATCCATTTCCAGATGTCTCTGGCCACCTGGAGGAGTCCAATATTCACTCACCTTTAGCTTTCTTTTTTGAGTACAAATAAAGTACCAACTTTCAAGGGAATTGTCTGTGTTAGCTCTCTAAATGTCAAGGTAGCCACTTTTAGGCAGGTATCGCGATTGAAATTAATTAAAGAGACTGTATAATATAAAACAGTTGTTGAAAAATATTTCTCTTTTACACCAAAGTCTAAATCCTTATTGTCTCACTCATTTAAACACCGAACTTGATATCATATGGAAGGTTACAAAAGATCCAACACAGACAATAATTTCCAACTTACGTGCTGTGATTTAAATAGCAATATTGTGTAATACTTACATGTGTTCAAACTATCAGTGTAAATTACCAATGAAACAAATGAAAGTCTATTCTGGCCCTGAAAACCTCCCAGTGATATTTTATTTATTTTTCAATAACTTCAAATGAAAGAATCCAGGAGGGAAACATGATTTTAACTGAAATGCTCACAATTCATGTCCACATGCCATAATCAGGCCATGATGAGGGGTCGCACATGGACATTGATTTATCATAAAAGGCCAGAAGCTTAATACTGTCGAGTGGTTTCGTTACTGGGTGATCACCTTGATCTGCTGCCACTGAGAGAGGAGTAGGTAAGAAACAGAATAAGGAAGTTTTAATGGTGACTCGTAGCTAAATACCACTTGCAGTATATTGCTATACCTTTTCTGAGCAATCCAATTCTAACACTGCTCATCACCACCATTGTTATTAAAGCAAACACACAGTCATGTTGTCAAGAAGAAGAAAGATGCTTTAAAACAGTTCATGAGGGGTGACTGAGGAGTTTTATGAACATAAAACTTAAGCACTAGAGCTGTTTGTGGTGGCTTAACACCGTACTTGAACACATTGGTTGTGTTTTTTCTTGAAATAACCTACAGTATATCTTTTGTATTTTTCTCCATCGAGCTGCATTGCTTTGAGGATATACTAACCATAACCTCCTATATACCAGCCTGTCGTGCTTTCGTTTTGATCCTTAATTTTTAAATTTCGCATATTTTTAATGAAAGTGAACACCGCCTTTACACACAGCTGACTTACAACTCATGTTATTTTTACATGTTTGAATAGGAAAAAATGGAAACTTCAAAGTAGTAGTAATGTTGACTGTGCATTAAAACCTGTCTTAAGCTGAGCTGTTATGCAGCGTGCACAGGGGTCAACAATGCAAACACGCTAATAGGATCTGTGCTGGTGAGAAGATCCATAAAAATAGAGCAATACTCAGAGGAAACAGTCACCT
>KV751356.1:0-10646 GCA_001698575.1 Mola mola | reverse complement strand
TACATATTTTGTACCTTTTATGCCATTATTCTTTTTTTCTGTTTTTTGTGTAGAGGATTGTGACAATTAATTTTCTAACAGTAGAAGTGCAGCTATAATCTTATATAGTAAGATTGATTTAGAGATATTTCTATTTTATGTGGGAAAATTTGGTGCCATATTATTTAGAATCCGATTTATGTTTCTAAAGTCTGATAATCTGCACATGCACACTGTGATGTAATATACAGAATAACAGATACCTACTAACCCTTAAGGTGGTAGAAAAGTACTTCACTGAACTTTGTTAATTTATTATGAATACTGCTCTTAACTTTAATTATACTTATTGTGTAATATGACACTTTATGAAATTAATTAGTGTCTGGCACTGATGTGATATTTCATTCCCATTAATGAGCATTTTTTTTCCCTCATGTGACAAACTGCTCTTTTTGTTGTTGAACATCCCTCAACAAAAACTAACATGGTTGAGAAGTGGCACCACCTAGTGGCCATTTATATGCATTAATAGGGACATTAATAAACATGTCAACAGCATCAACATCGACAGCATGTTTTGATCATTTGTGTTACTCTCGTAAGTTCTGTTCTTCATAGAGAGTTCAAGAGAGGATGAGGAGGCTGCTCACTCAGTTCGTTTGCATCAATGATCACTTCGCTTTGTGTTGCTGGCTCTACACCACTAAGCGAGGACACTTAAAAGCGAGGCCTCCATTAATAGAAAACAAAGTGACGCACCATCTCTCAGTGATTGATTGGTTCAAAGCGGGCATTGCTTGGGCTGAAGCACATGAAGGAAACGATGGAAAAAATAAAGGAAAAGCGCAGTCACATTATGGATGCCCTGAGACACACTAGTGACAAGAAGAAGGTAGATAACAAATGAATGCCATGATGTGCCCGAACCCGGCAAACATATATTATTCAATTTATCTAAGTATCTTTATCTCAAAATGACCTACGGTGAGCGTTAGAAAATCACGACATTTGCATTCTGCAACAATTTATGGAATCACCACAGTGACTTCACAAAGTGCACAGTGCATTTCTATAAACATTAACTTTCTTTTTACAATGTATAAGATTAATCCATTACAAAATCCATCCATCTCAAATCATATGTGTATGTCCTGAGGCCAATTTTTTGAAGGCGATGTTGCAAAATGGGAAACTATCGAAGTTTAGATTTTACATGAGAGGTAAAAAGAATGTGGAATTGAATTAAAATAATTTTGAGACACACTTACATCCAATTATAAAATAAATCGTAGTGAAACCTTAAGTATGTGTTTTTAGATTTTTATACGGGAGTGCTGTCATTTCAGTCAGCTCTGGGGTTCTGGACAATTCTGAAAATAACGTCGCATGAATGACCTTTTTCCTATATCAAATTCCTTTTTGACACTGCATAAGCATTTTTTTCCTGCTTATTTATGTATTCATTAAAAAGATATTCAGTGCAAAACTTAACTGTTCCAATTTGTCAATAATCATCCTAAGAAATAACCAAAATACTCCTTTAAGTATAGGGAATACCATTGCATTGGCATAAACATATTTGATGTGTACACATTCAAGCATAAAGCGTGTTTGTGCAACACATATTTTCTATCTCAAACCAAAGCAGAGATTAAATATTATTGTTTTAGGGTTGAGTTGGGTTTAGTTTTACTGCTGTCAGGATATATGAACTGTGTGCACATTAATCTGTTTTTTTTATGTCAGTTCAGAGACAGGGGCTATGTGCCAGGACCCCAAACCCCTTCTTATCCTGTCCTGCTTGTCAAGAGGGAATGTATCTGTGATTAAATTTCCCTATTTTGGGGTTTCTTCAGGGGACAATTCAATTGGTCCAGGAAGCTGAGCAGCAATGTTGAGATTTAAGCAAATCTTATTTTGAAGAACATCAGGCTTGTCTTGAAGACACTTGTAAGGCCTTCTATACTTCTATTTGTAGACGTGGCCTCACCTCTTTTCCATTAAAGGTTTGATCTCATTGTATTCTCATCATATCGTTGCCAGACGGACAAAATAAAAAGAGTTCTGATGGAGTTTTAACAGGATACATGATGCCTCCCCTCTGATTTTCGGTCCCAGGTTGAGGAGTTTTTCAGGAAAGTTGCTGCCCAGCTGGAAGCTACAGAACATGTTAACAATCAGAACGATGAAAATGTGGGTCACGTGGACTCCCCTGAGAACCAGGCCACTGACGATGAAGCAGAGCTGGAGCTTCTGCAAGGAGATGCATTGTTCAGCCAGCTGCTCTCACACGTCAGCCTCCTGCAAAAAAAGAGTGTCGCTCTACTCAAAAACATGCAGCAGATGTTTGGCCAGTCCTTCCTGGAGGCCTTCAACATGGAGCTCCGACCCAGACCGTTGCTGGCCACACACAATGGCTCGAACGCTGGCTTCTTCTGGACAATGGGGCCTGATCACATCCTGTACTCAGTGTATGACTTTGGGAGGAATGTGCTGGGCGACTTCAGCCCCACTCTGGCTGAGGTATTTGAGGAGGTGCAAGAAGTTGAGGAGTACTTCTGGAAATCAAGCAGAGGTATCTGTGCACTATGCTTGCTTTTGTTTTATTCACTTCCACAGAAAAACAATGATAACCATTGTAAAGTCTGTTTCATCAACACAGATACAGGACCTGTGGCTTTGGGAAAGTCTCCAAACAGATATCTGTGCAAGCGACTCCGCAGACAAGCATCAGATAAGCGTAGACGATGCAGAGCTCTGTAAATTGTTCGATAGCTCTGTGATCTACTAGTAATGCCGCAGGACTTGGGTAGAGGGAAGAGCGCGCTGCTTCCTTATTCATTACAGATGAGTGAGGACGAGAGCTGCGTTGTGTGGTCTCTTCTCATTCTCTCACCAATATTCCCCATTTTTAAGAGCACAACATTTGGAGGCACCGCTGGGATGCTTGGTTGGAGGTCCATTCCTGAGTTTTAGATGAACCCTATCGCCGATCATACCTCAAAATTATCCAGGCATCGGAGAAAGGACCCAGCAAGGCAGACAAGGTGGTCTTCAGGTACACACTGGTGAATTCTCTCCTGACCACTAGGGAGTAGCAAAGTGCCAATAAAGTCAAAGAGACCACTTGTTTTACCGTTTGTCCAATTCTCTGAAAAAAATGGAGTCTGAAAGAGAAGAGAAATTAAAGCTGGAGATTAACGGAGAACGGTACAAATTTACTGCAGAGCAACTGATTAAATTATGCAACATACTTCAGATATCAGGACCGTCAAAAGAACATGTGACTGGTAAAACTCACGGTCAGTTGATTGTGCACTTAATAAAGTATATTGAACGGGAGGAACTGGCCACCGTAGAGGATGAGGGCATGTCAGATCTCCTTAATATTCAAGACATGATAGAGAAAGTCCAAGATAACAAATCTGAATGACAGTACAACCCAGAGTCGCACTGATGAACAGGAAAACGTCCAAAAGGAAATGGAGGCGCTGAGGTTGTCTTTAAAAGAAAAAGAGACTGCCTTGCATGAACTTGTGAACACAAACCCCCCTGTACAGTTCAGTCCCCCACCAAAGACCATGCTACCAGCATCCCCTAATGGCAACATGTAGTGCAAAGACTTTAAGATAACAGGCCAAATAGGTGAGCCAGGACAAAAAGATAGGCTAACCTTTTCCAGCTTGGCCAGACAGATTGAAAGCGGGCTTAGCAAAGACTACCCAGAGTCAGAGATTGTCGATGCAGTTATCCGTGCCATCACACCAGGCCTGCAGCTAAGAAGTTACCTTATAGGCAAAGGAAAACTGACACTGCCTGCCCTTCGCAGAATTCTGAGATGGCATTACCAAGAGAGGGGTGCCACAGAGTTTTATAAACAACTCAACTCTGAAGTGCAGAGCAGTAAAAAAAACACCCTCAGAATTTCCTGATAAGGGCGATGGACTTGAGGCAGAAAATTCTATTTGCCTCTCAGGAAGCAGATTCAAGCTTAAAATATGATATATATTGGACATTAGTCCAAAGTCTATTCATGCACACTGTGCTAACTGGCCTGCAGAATGACAATATTAAAAGAGACCTGCAGCCTTACCTCCTGCAGACAAACATTTCAGATGAAGTGCTTTTGGAGAAACTGAACATTGCCTGTGCCAATGAAAAGGAGAGACGAGACAAAAAGAAACATGCCGCCCCACCACGAGTAACTAATGTGAATATAATCCAGTCAAGTGAAGAGCCAGTGGGAAAGAAAAACGCCACTCAGCACAGCACAACTACTTTGCCCCTTGACCTGCTGTCTGAGATTCAAGAAATGCGCTCTGGTATGGTGCTCCTGAAAGACTTGAGAGCTGAGGTCTTCCAAATCAGGGAAACCATCCAAAAGTCTACGCCTGCAACGCCGCAATATCCCTCACCAAGCTCAGAGCTAATAAATGTTTCTGCCCCATATCCAGTGTTCCCACTTTATCAGACTGAATGCCGTGCCATGCCATTTTACAGCCAGCAGTCGCCCTCAGCAGTGCAGGAGTACCAGAGAGGCTTTGGTCCTGGACAGATGAGGAAAACAACCCAATCCTAACAAAGGCTTGCACCACAGCGTTATTACCCAGTACCACGTCCTCACCCCAGATGTCTAGCTTGTATCCAAGCAGGTGAAGAGTATTGTCAGCATTGTTTTAGTGGACATGTGGAAAGCAAACCACTTACCTGATGTGCCACTGAGAGACGTTGCAGAGCTCATTGACCCACTTGATCCCTTACAAATTGAAGCCGCCAATGGGATAGAAATGCCATATGTTGGTCGGCTTGAAGTATGCTTTAAGCTTGCTGCTAGTGATGATGAATTAATAGTGCTAGTGCTAAAAGGAGACCAGCAACGGTGTCCTATCATAGGTTTTAATGTTGTTGAACATCTGGTGTTGGACACTTTGCAGGACAAGAAACAACATGGAGACAAAGAAAAACTCATGAAAGCAGTAAAAATGGCTTTTCCTCACCTTAGGAAAAACAAAGCTTTATTAAAGCTGTGAGTATTGGACAGACATATGAACATGCCGTGCGCAGGACAAACGAAAGAATCAGCGTGCCTAAGCGTAGCTCTGTGCTGGTTGAGTGCCGTGTGCGGGCACCACCTTTCAGGGAGGACAAGCTCTGGTTTTTGAACTTCATGAGAACCCACAGTGGCCTGAAGGGCTAGAGTTTTGTGATACCCTTGTGTCAGTGAAGGCAGGCATTACCCCGAAAATCAATGTGAGTGTGCAAAGTCCCACAAGTCTTGACATCACACTGGGAGGAAGGACTGTAATTGGAACTGTGCAGTGTGTCAGTTCAGTGTATCCTGCAAACATTTTTAAAACAGACCATGCGCTAACTGCATCCATCCACCATGTCCAGGCACAGAGATCCAGTTAAGACACCCCTGCTCATGGACAATGGGATCCTCCGGTGGATTTGACACACCTTGATGAACAGCAGAGACAAAAAGTTAGCCAGATGTTGAGAGAGGAATCAGGTTAATTTTCCAGGTCTGATGATGACATAGGCTGTGTGGAAAACCTTTAAATGAGTATTTCACTGAAAACCCCAAGCCAGTGTCAAGAACATATCTCTCTGTTCCAAAGCACTTATATAAAGAAATGAAAGACCACTTACAAGACTTGATAGCACAAGGGTGGGTTGAGAAGTCCACTTCTTCCTACTTTTCCCCCGTGGTCTGTGTAAGAAAAAAAGATGGCACACTACGCTTATGTATTGACTACATAAGCGTCAATACATATACATATGTATTGAAGATGGCACACTACGCTTATGTATTGACTACAGGGAGCTCATCAAAAAAACACACCCAGATCGCCACCCCATCCAGGACATTATGGACAACCTGGGGTGAAACACCCTATTTACACTGCTGGATCAGGGTAAGGCATATCACCAGGGGTTCATGGCCAAGAACAGTCAACATTTAACAGCTTTTGTGACCCCCTGGGGCATATATGAAAGGGTCTGAATCCCGTTTGGGCTCATGAATGCACCAGCAGTATTCCAGCGCTGCACAGAAGAGTGTTTGGTTGGTTTAAGGGATGAAATATGTGTGCCATATCTCGATGATGTCGTTGTGTAGAGCAGAACATTTGAAGACCACGTCAGTGATGTTAGGAGTGTACTGCACCGCTTAAGGGAACATGAAATAAAACTGAAACCTAGAAAATGTGAACTGTTTAAACCAGAAGTGCGATTGCGATCCGTGTGATTGCCTATGGCTTACGTACCTTAACTACAGCCGAGAAAAAATTATGATCTACATTCGGGCAAGTTGGAATTCTTGGCCCTCAAATGGGCAATCACGAAGAAATTTCGTGATTACCTCTATTATTCACCATTCTTTACGGTGTACAGTGACAATAACCCTCTTACCTATGTACTGTCTACTGCAAAGCTGAATGCCACTGGTTGCAGACGGGTAGCAGAACTGGCAGATTTCCACTTCATAATCAAGTACCGCCCTGGTAAGGAAAATATTGATGCAGATAGCTTGTCCAGAATGCCTTATGGATATGGAAGCATACATGAATGAGTGTTCAGAGGAACTTTCATATGATGTCATTGGAGCAGCTACACAAGCAGTGGGAAATCAGGATGAATCTAGTGTGTCTTGGTCCATGGGTGTCTCTGTTGAATGTCCAGCAGTAAATGAAGGTACACCGCTGATTTCACCACTGAACACATTGCAGATCCAGCAAGACCAAAGGAATGATCCTACAATCGGACCAGTGATACAGTATAAACTTACTGGAACGAAGCCATCAAGCCCAGAAATAAGACGCCTTGGTTCGCAGATGGCATGTCTTCTCAGAGAGTGGGACAAGCTTGATATTGATGAGAGTGGAGTGATGCACAGGAAAACTGTAAGCAGAAGTCAGCTGGTGCTTCCAGAAAAGCATAAAAGCACAGTATTAAGAGAACTCCACGATGAGATGGGTCATCAGGGTGTAGACAGAACCACATCATTGATTCGGGACCGGTTCTACTGGCCCTATATGCAGCAAGAGATTGAGGATTATGTCACAAAGAGATGTTTGTGCCTGAAAAACAAAAAACCAAGCCATGAGACAAGGGCACCACTCATGAAAACATTGTTACCTCCCGCCCATTTGAACTTGTCTCTGTTGATTTCTTGCATCTTGAGAAATGCAAAGGGGGTTATGAATACATTCTCATCATCATTGACCACTTCACACGTTTTGCCCAGGCATATGGCACAACTTACAAATCTGGCAAATCAGCTGCGGACAAAATGTTCAACGACTATGCATTGAGATTTGGCTTTCCGACAAGAATGCACAATGATCACGGTGCTGAATTTGAAAACCGAATGTTCTCACAACTGAAAAAGTACTGTGGAGATGCTGGTTCAGGAACTACTCCCTACCATCCTCAAGGGAACGGGCAGGTTGAGCGGTTTAACCACACTCTTCTTCAGATGTTAAAGACGCTCATGGAGAGACAAAAGACCAACTGGAAAGAGTCCCTGAACAAACTGGTTTATGTATATAATTGTACGAGTTCTGAAGTTACAGGTTTTCTCACCCTTCCACTTGTTATATGGGTGTTCTCCACGACTGTCAGTCGACATTTTGTTCAACCTCCCCTCAACATATGGAGATGGTAATCATCACAGCTACATGGAAAAGTGGAAAAAGGGCATGGAGGAAGCGTACGAGATCACAAGAGAAAATGCTCACAAGGCTGCCATGAAAAGTAAGAGACTTTATGACAGCAAGGTCAAAAGTTCAGTCTTAAAGCCTGGTGACCGTGTTTTGGTCCAAAACCTGACACCTCGTGGCGATCCTGGTAAATTGAGAAGTCACTGGGAGGATATTGTCCACACAGTTGTGCGCCAAGTGAGTAAAGAGATTCCTGTGTATGAACTCAGACCTGAGAAAGCAAAAGGGAGGTCCAGGATCCTGCATCGTAATCTCCTTCTACCTTGTGACCACCTGCCACTGGAAACTTCAGTACAACCAGGACCAGAGAAAGGAAATGTGGATCAAATTCAGAAAGTGGAAAAGTCGGATGAAGAGGGCGACGATGATGATGAGTATTATCCAGTGTTACCTGAGCAACAATCCAGACTGTGCCGCCCTGAGACAATGAATCCTATATGCAGCACCACACCTGAGGAACCTGAACGTATCCAGTGTGAGGTAAACATGCCACCTGAGCCAGAGACTGATCAAGGCCCAACAAATCAGGAGAACTCAGCAGAGCTGGAGGATAACGACACTGATGATTCACCTGTGCCGAGTGTTTCCAGCAACGAGGAGCTCCAGCGGCCGAGGCAACAACACAGACGGCCCAAGGTTTTCACATATGATAGACTTGGTTCACCAGCTTGTTACAACCTGAGAACTCTGCAACAGCAAAGAAACTGTACGGTGCCATGGACATACACTGTGCAACCGTGCCACTTTCGGCACTAGGAACATTACATCGAACTGAACTGAGAAAACGCACACATAAATGGACTGTTGAACACAGCACACACATCCAGATGGACTGTTGAAAATAACATGTGTGATTACACTGGACATGTACGCTTTCTGACATTATGTAGTCAATTACATCACACTCACGGACCTGTGCTAAACGAGAGTGTTGATGAGCAATGGACTGTAAAAGGACCGTTTTTGAAAAAAACAAAAACAGAACACTTGAGTATTAACTCACAAGTGAAGGAATGTATGAAAAGAGTTCCAGTCTGTAACATTGCACTAACTATAGGTAAAATGTAACAGTAAATTCACTCTTAGCCTTAAGCATTTGATGTGTAGTTTAAACCCCTTATTTGCAATTGCGTTCAGCAGCTAGGATGTTGGGGACAACATCTATTTTGAGGGGGCAGTATGTGACAAGTTGTTGTGACAAGTTGTTATGACAGTAAGAAGTAATTCACTCCCAGGTTAAACATTTAATTCACACAAGGTTCATTTCATTCTTTATTACAGTCTAGTACAAATGTGTTCATATCATTAGTTGTTGTTGAGGTATGTAGCAGCCAGTAAGATAAACGTAGAGCTCTGTAAGTTGTTTGATTGCTCTGTGATCTACTAGTAATGCGCTGCTTCCTCATTCATTACAGATGAGTGAGCACAAAAGTTACGTTGTGTAGTCTCTCCTCATTCTCGCACCAATATTCCCCATTTTTAAGGGCACAACACTGGCAGCTACAAATTGATATGTCTGAGCAACGGTCCAAAAAGTTTTTTAAGTTTACACTGACACAGAACTCTTTTTCCATGGAGGAGAGGAGATCATGTGACTTGGATCCTCGTCTGGATGGGCCAGTGCCATTTGGATCCATGGACTAAACTTACTTGTGAACCAATACAATTTAACTTTATTTTAGATACACAGGTCCCTACCAAGTATAAGTATGAATAGACTACACCTGCTCTTTGATCAACAGACTACCTATACCTTTCTATTCATAGTTTTCATATACTCTTGGATTCATGGACTTGATATATTTTGACACGTACCAGCAACGTTGCTGATACTTTCACATGGTTATGTTCTGTACATGTGACATGTATTACATGTCTGCCGATCCTAGGTAGAAGGATCCCTCCTCTTTTCTAGGTTTTTTTTTTAAGTTTTTCCTCACCCAGCTCAGAGGTCTAAGGGCAGTGGGTGTTGCAACTGTACAGTTTGTAAAAGCCCACTGAGATAAACTGTAATTTGTGAAATGGGGCTAAACAAATAAAATTTGATCATTTTAAATCATCAATCAATCAGAGAAAACCAAATTCTCACAGACAGAAAACATAAAAGACCATACGTTTATACAATATATTATACGATATTTTGATTGACACACAAACTACACTGTTAACTGATTAACAAATTAATCATCTCATCATAACATTTTTTAAATGATGAATTAAGCGGTTTTGAATGTATGTAATGGTATTTAAGCTATAGAGGAGTCTGCCCCAAAGCAATATATGAGTGGAAAGACTGAGAGGCTAGTTCTATGCTGAGTTCATACCAGTGGCGGACTCAGGATGTTTGAGGGGCAGGGGCAAAAATATGTAAAGGGGCACCAGACTAGCTGAATGCAGTGGGGCACCAGTACACAAAAAGCCATAAACCTGTGGTGAAATATTTGAAATAATAGAACTCCAGAGAGCAATATTTTGCATTTTATTCACAGGTAGGGCAGCCAAGATTGGACTTCAGCAGCATTTTTTCAGACACCAGAGCATGATTCCTTCTCCACATGTACTTGAACTTGCAGAGTGTCGCAGTGTGAAGCAGTTGCACTTGGAGATGGAGGAGATGAATGTAGTGTTAATGGGTTTTACAGGACACTGGATGTGTTGTCACTCCCCCACCAAGTTGGTAGTCTCGGTATGGTGTAAACCTGGAAGTTAGATAAAGGTCACTCATCACAAGTACACACTCTGGATCTCCGTTCCTGACCTTATATCCAGTATAGGCCACGTAACATTATAATGAACCTGCTGGTCAACGCCTCAGGTCAGCAGTATGACGATTGGCTGCTTCTGGTTCAGAGACACACAAAGGACACCAAGAAATGGCTCAGTGACATGGATGACAAGTATCCTGAGGAAAGTGGAGAGTATTGATGATTTCCGTGGAGA
>KV751355.1:3737746-3747793 GCA_001698575.1 Mola mola | reverse complement strand
GATAAAATATTAACAGTGCTTATTACGAAATCATAAACAGTTCCATATGTTCATCAATCGAAATCTCTCAGCAACTGATGAAAATAGAACCTAACAAACCTGAAAACACCGTACACATAAACAAGTTCAAAGTTTGCATTACTCAACCATTAGCTACGAACTTGAAATGTGCAAATAACCGCAATATCAATATCAACATATGTAAACCATAACTTTTGTGCTTGTTTACTTTCCCAGAGTGTAGAGTGCATGTAAACATCAGAATATCACTTTATCTATCAGCATGATAACACACAGTCCTTATATCGCCGTGGCTGCACCACTGTGCGACTAGATCTGGTTGTGACAGGGGTGTCTCTGTTACCAGTGTCTCTGGGTGTATGTCCTGCTGTGACACTGTGAGGAACAGGAACAGTCTTTGAATGTTCATTTCCCACAGCCTGTGGCTGACTGGGGATGTTGATTTCAATATCTGTAGGGTCACTGAAGGTCACTCCAGGTGCACGCCTGAGGTGTGTGCGATTTTTCCTAATGACACTTCCAGAGTGCAACTGAACCTCATAGGACCTCTCATCCATTGGCTTCAGCACCCTGCCTCATCTCCAGACAGTGTGGGGTGGGATTGGTTGTATCCTCACACAGTCACCCATGGCAAGTATTTCCAGGTCTCTAGCTGATCTGTTGTAGTATGTACTCTGACATTGCCGCTTGTTCTTCAGATTCTGGCTGACCTGAACAACTTTTGGCCTTAAGCAGGCTTGCTTTCATTGGCAGCAGTGTTTTGGTACGGCGACTGAGTAGTCACTGTGCTGGACTGCTATCCAGGCCCTGTGACGGTGTGTTGCGGTGGTCAAGAAGTCCGAGATAAGGATCCTGTCCAGCTGCTTTGGCTTTGATAAGAAGTCTTTTTGCTGTCTTGACAGCTGATTCGGCTATGCCATTGCTCTGTGGGTAGCCGGGTGATGAGGTCACATGCTGAAATCCCCACTCTTTGCTGAATTTTTGGAAGTCCTGGTACACGTATTGTGTGCTGTTGTCAGAGATCACTGAATCCGGAATACCTTGGCGGGCAAAATGAACTTTCAGTTTCTTTATCACTGTGGTAGATTTAGTATCTGGTAGTCTATTTCCCAAAAGTTTGAGAAATAATCCACAGTGATGAGACAGTCCTTATTATCAAACACAAACAGATCTGTGCCAACTTTTGCCCATGGCCTGCTTGGCACTTCATGTGACATTAGTGTTTGTTTTGTTGTTTATTGTCCATTGATTTGCAGATATCACACTTGGCTATATACTTTTTGATCTGGTCGTTCATGCCCAGCCAGTAGACACACTCCCTAGCTCTACGTAGGCTGCTCCATCTTGGTGGCTTAATTCTTCTTGTAGTGAGAAATAAGGCCTGATTTCACTCGGTACCTGTGACTTGTCCTTGGGCCATCTGTGGCTCATTGTTTTAATGAGAAGCTGCAATGTTTTGTCTTTTTCTGTGGCAGACCGTATGTCATGTAGTCTGTCTGATGAGATCGGTAAGTGTTGCACCATGTTGACAGTCTCTACTTCTGCTTCCACAGGTGTACTCTCCGGAAGATAGGCTCTGCTGATGGTGTCAGCTAGTAACATGTCTTTTCCAGGCATATAAATGACGTCCAAGTCATATTTTTGTATGCGCAACATCATGCCCTGCAGCCTTTTGGGTGCTCTCAGTAGGGATTTTCGTACTATGGTTTCTAATGGCTTGTGATCACTTTGGACTGTGACTTTGCGGCCATATGTGTATTGGTGGAATTTTTCCATGCTGAAGACCATTGTTAAAAACTCTTTTTCTATTTGTGCATAGCGCCCCTCAGTCTGTGTCAGTGCCCTGCCTGCGAAAGTGACTGGCTTCCCCATCTGCATGAGCGCTGCACCCAAACCTGTGTCTGAAGCGTCACACTGTACTGTCAGCTCTTCATTGGGGTTATCATATTTCAATACTGGATCATTCATTATTGCCTTTTTTCAGTTTAAGGAATGCCTCCTCGTGCTCTGTTGTCCATTTCCACTCACTGTCTTTGTGTGTAAGGTCTCTCAACACCTTGCACTGGTCTCAGAGGTGAGGGCAAACTTGGTGAGGTAATTAACCATACCTATGATCCTCTGCACTTCTTTTACATCTGTCGGGGCCACCATCTGCTCAATGGCACGCACTTTTTCAGGATCCGGTTTGAGTCCATCTGCCGTCAAGCGGTGTCCATTGTATGTGCTCTCCTTTTGTCTCAGTCTGAATTTTTCTGCATTTAATTTTATGTTCTTTTCCCTGCATCTGTCAAGAAACTGTTTTTCAGTGTGATCCCGTTCCGCTTCCTCTTGTGTCTCCCCTTTTCCTGTGATCAGGATGTCATCTGCAATAATGTACAGACCAGGTACATTGTCCAACGCTTGTGTAAGCTTTCTATGGAATATTTTATAGGGCGGACTTATCCCTATCGGCATCCTCAGCCATCTGTAATGTCCAAACGGAGTGGCAAATGTTGTCAAATAGCTGGACTCCTCCTCCAGCTGTACATGCCAGAATCCACTCTTGACGTCACACACTGTGAACACTTTAGCTTTTGATAAATCTGGCAAGATGTCCTCGATGGTTGGAAGCAGGAAGTGACTGCGCTTTAGTGCTTTGTTCAAGGGTTTGGGATCAATACAGACTCTTGGCTTGCCATTCTGTTTCTGTACTACCACCATAGCACTGATACAGTCTGTGCTGCATTCTACGGGAGTGATTATTCCTCTGTGTTGCAGGTCTCTAAGCTCTTCCCTCAGTGGTTTCATCAGCTTGGCTATGGGAGCTGTTACTTCCATGTTGCTTGTATTAGCAATTCCCCTCATTCATTCATTCATTCATTTTCTACCGCTTATCCCGTTAGGGGTCGCGGGGGGGGCTGGAGCCTATCTCAGCATCTTGGGGCGAAGGCGGGGTACAACCTGGATGAGTCGCCAGTTCATCGCAGGGCTGACATATAGAGACAAACAACCATCCACACTCACATTCACACCTACGGGCAATTTAGAGTGACCAATTAACCTAACCCCCAGTTTGCATGTTTTTGGACTGTGGGAGGAAGCCGGAGTACCCGGTGAAAACCCACGCAGGCACAGGGAGGACACGCAAACTCCACACAGAAACGTCCTGACCCAGAATCAAACCCAGGACCTTCTTGCTGTGAGGCGACAGTGCTAACCACTGCACCACTATCCATTTTGTATTTTCCTTCAAGACAGCCATCTCCAGTGAACACGTCAGCATAACATGTTTTGATTTGTTCTATTGTCCATTGTTCTGTTGCAGGTTTTCCTGATGTGACTATACTGTCTATTGTCATGATATTCTCATGGTGCACTTTAATCAGTTTCATTTCCTCACTGGGAGCAGAGACACTGCACCGTCCGCATTTACCACTTGGAAATCCAAGCGATATTGCTTGTGATTTCTTGGATTTCTTATTTTAATGTTACATTTCCCCCTTGGCCTCAGCTTTTGTTGTACATAACTAGTATACTGTTAGTGTGTTCTAGCTTGGTGTCTGGATTCAGCAGGTTAATGGGGATGATGTTGCAACTAGTACCACAGTCTATTTGGAATTTGACCATGTCTGTGCCAGAATAGAGAAGCTGAGTGTCCTCTTTAACTGTGTCATTCTCTTTTTCATCCTTTGCTCTCTTTGGGTCCACATCTTTGCCTGAGTCTGTCTCCACTGCATCCACTATCTCAGTGTCTTTGACAGTGATACATGTTATATCTTCATATTCATCACTCACATATTCTCTTGCTATAGTACTCACATTTATCTTCCACCTTTGGTCCGGTTTAGCTTTACATTTGGCTGCAAAGTGGTTCTCTCTGCCACACTTTGCACACTTCTTTCCAAACGCTGGACATTTCTGTTTATTTTTGTTTGTGTTTTGTTTGTGTTTTCCCGCAGAATTTACACTCCACTGTGTTGTTACCTTTCCTCTGGTACTGTGCTCCTTGAACAGCATGCACCTCTTCTACCATCGGCCCAGTGATGGTTTTAATGTTGTCCTTAGAGAGCTCTACGGCGCTGCACAGTTGCATGCATGTGTCGAGTGTCAAGTTTTTCTCCCGCAGCAGTCTTTCTCTCATGATCGTGTTGTTACCACCACACACAATCCTATCACGAATGAGCGAGTCTCTCAAAGTCCCAAAGTTGCATGTTTTTGCCAGCAATCTCAGTTCAGTGACATAACTGTCTATATTTTCACTGGTGCCCTGGTTTCTCGTGAAGAAATGATAGCGTTCAACAATCTCGTTCACGCTGCGGTTGCAGTGATCATCAAACTTTGGGATGATGTCTTCTATCTTCCATGCATCCTTAACTATGTCGCCCATTAGGGTATCCAAAAGTTCCCTGCCGCTCTTGCCGACAAGATGACTGAACAGTTTTACTTTCTGTTTATCATCAGCCTCAGCCATCGCCAAATCCACATAGAGAGCAAACTCGTCCCTCCAATTCTTCCATGTTTTAGAAAGGTTGCTGGAGTCCAAACACAGCATTTGCGGTGGCTTCAGTCCCTCCATGGAATCACACGCTAGCGGATAAAAAACTAGCATCAGCTAACCCTCTCTTCCGAACGGAAAAAACTTGTACGTACTCAGACCGAGTCCTCTTCCGCTTCCACCATGTTAAAGTCCGTTACTTCCTCACAAGTGTACACTCTTCTTACTGTTTTCACCCAACTGGGTTACAAACTTTATTAAACTTTAGCGTGTAAGGTACATTCAGCTGTGTCCAGTAACTCAGGTGTCCGTGATGTCCGTGTGTCACATGGAACTAAACAATGGCTCCTAACAATAGTTCCTATTGTTACAGATATAGTTGGCCTAATTTCAACGCACTGTTCTGTTCAATTCTGGAACCAGTCTTTTTGAGAGGGGTTGGACTTTTTTCTATGCTGGAGTTGTCCCAGGTGAGAGGCGGAGAGCAGGTGTGGTCTTAATAACTCCTCGGTTCTCAGCCAATGTGTTGGAGTTTACCCCGGTGGACGAAAGGGTTGCTTCCCTGCACCTTCGGGTTGGGGAACGGGTCCTGACTGTGGTTTGCGCTTATGCGCCAAATAGCAGTTCAGAGTACCCACCCTTTTTGAAGTCCTTGGAAAAGGTGCTGGAGAGTGCCCCTACTGGGGACTCCATCGTCCTACTAGGAGACTTCAACGCTCATGTGGGCAATGACAGCGAGATCTGGAGGGGTGTGATTGTGAGGAACGGAACGGCCTGTCCGATCTGAACCCAAGTGGTGTTCAGTTATTGGATTTCTGTGCTAGTCACAGTTTGTCCATAACTAACACCATAAGAGTGTCCATAAGTGCACTTGGCACCAGGACACCCTAGGTCAACAGTCAATGATTGACTTTGTAGTCGTATCATCTGATCTGCGACTATATGTGCTGGACATTCGGGTAAGGAGAGGAGCAGAGCTGCTAGTCATGGCGGTAACCCCAGGACCCACTGGTGGACACCAGAGGTGAAAGGGGCCGTCAAGCTGAAGAAGGAGACTTACAAGGCATGGCTGGCCTGTGGGACTCCCGAGGCAGCAGACAGCTACCGGCAGGCCAAGCGATCTGCGGTTCAGGTGGTCACTGAGACAAAAACCCCTGTGTGGGAGGAGTTTGGTGAGGCCATGGAAGAAATTCTGGCAAACTGTTCAGCGGCTCAGGAGGGGAAAGCAGAACCTCGTCCACACGGTCTTCAGTGTGGGAGAGGAGTTGCTAACCTCAACTGAGTCTATAGTTCGGTGGTGGAAGGAATACTTCGAAGATCTCTTCAATCCCACCAACACCCATTCCGAGGAGGAGGCAGAGCCGGAGGACTTTGGGCTGGGCTCTTTCATCACGGTCGCTGGGGCTGTCAAACAACTCTGCAGCAGCAGCGGCCCAGAGGTGGATGAGATTCGTCCCGAGCTCCTCAAGGCTCAGGATGTTGTAGGGCTGTCATGGTTGACACGCCTCTGCAATATTGCATGGACATCGGGAACTGTGCCTTTGGAGTGGCACACGGGTGTGGTGGTTCCCCTTTTCAAGAATGGTGACCAGAGGGTGTGTTCCAGCTACCGGGGATCACACTCCTCAGCCACCCTTGGAAGGTCTACTCCAGGGTGCTGGAGAGGAGAGTCCAGCTGCTAGTTGAGCCTCGGATTCAAAAGGAGCCATGTGGTTTTCGTCCTGGCCGTGGAACAATGGACCAGCTCCATACCTTCGCGAGGGTAGCGGAGGAGACATGGGAGTGTGCCCAACCAGTCCACATGTGTTTTGTGGATCTGGAGAAGGCTTGTGACCGTGTCCCTCAAAGTGACCTGTGGGGGGGTGCTCCGGGAGTATGGGGTAGATCGTCTTTTGTTACGGGCCATTCGATCTCTGTATTGTCAGAGCCAGAGCTTGGTTCGCATTGCTGGCAGTAAGTCAGACCCGTTCCCAGTCAGGGTTGGTCTCCGCCAAGGCTGCACTTTGTCACGGGTGCATAATTTTTATGGACAGAATTTCTAGGCACAGCCAAGCGGCGGGGGGAGTCGGGTTCGGTGGCCTCAGGATTCCATCTCTGCTATTTGCAGATGACCTGGTCCTGTTGGGCTCATCGAACAGTGACCTCGAGCTCGCACTGGGACGGTTTGCAGCCGAGTGTGAAGCAGAAGGGATGAGGATCAGAACCTCTAAATCCGAGGCCATGGTTCTCAGCCAGAAGGGGGTTGATTGCACACTCCGGGTCGGGGGAGAATCGCTTCACCAAGTGGAGGAGTTCAAGTATCTTGAGGTCTTGTTCACGAGTGAGGGGAAAATGGAGCGGGAGATTGACAGACGGATTAGGGCAGTGTCGGCAGTGATGCAGATGCTGAAGCGGTCTGTTGTGGTGAAGAGAGAGCTGAGCCAGAAGGCAAAGCTTTCAATTTACGGGTCAATCTACGTCCCAACTCTCACCTATGGTCATGAGCTCTGGGTAGTGACCGAAAGAATGAGATCGCGAATACGAGCGGCCGAAATGAGCTTCCTTCGCAGGGTGGTTGGGCTCAGCCTTAGAGATAGGGTGAGGAGCACGGACATCCGGGAGGAGCTCAGAGTAGAGCCGCTGCTCCTCCGTGTTGAGAGGAGCCAGTTGAGGTGGTTCGGGCATCTGGTCAGGATGCCTCCTGGACGTCTCCCTGGGGAGGTGTTTCGGTCATGCCCATCCGGGAGGAGACCCGGGGGCAGACCAAGGACACGCTGGAAAGATTATATCTCTCAGCTGGCTTGGGAACGTCCTGGTATCCCCCGAGAGCAGTTGGTGGAAGTGGCCGGGGAGAGGAGCGTCTGGAACTCCCTGCTCAGACTGTTGCCCCCGCGACCCCCTTCCCTATCACCCTCTTCTCCCAGTTTGAGCTCAGCCTGGGCCTCATAGATCTGCCGGTGGACCACACAATCGCTACACCTCCCATCGTCCACGTGCTGCACTGCACCTTCTCTGTGGTCTCCTTCATTTCATTTAATGTAACACTGTAATCAACTTTTTTAGCAGAAATATTTCTATGCTACATACACACTACAAGTTAATCTCAGAAAATTTGAATATATTAGAAAAGTTCATTTTTGTCACAACTTAGTTCAAAAAGTTAGACCCTCATGTTAAAGAGCTTAAAGACATAAGTGTGCGAAAGTCACACTGTGCACTTCTGTATGACCCACAGTCTAATAATAATAGTATGAATCGCTACACCTCCCATCGTCCACGTGCTGCACTGCACCTTCTCTGTGGTCTCCTACATTCTCCTGCTAAATCTCTTGATAGCCATGATGAGTGACACTCACTGGAGGGTGGCCCAGGAGTGACACGAGCTGTGGAGGATTCAGTTATTACACGCACACACACACACACGCGGATGTAATAAAAAAGCAAAAACATCTCCCCGCAGTGACATGGTTACAGCTATAATGATGTTTTACTGGTGGTAGCCACGACACTGATGCTGGAGAAACGGCTGCCTGTGGCCTCGACTCGGGGTATGTGGGCTGGACTATGGCCTGAGGGAGCGCTGGTATCTCAGGTAACACAATACCTCGGCAAAAAGGAGCTGAACCTGAGACTTTAAAGGCCCCCTAAAAATGTGGTTACAAATTTTAATTCTGGAACAATTTGCATTGTTTATTAAAAGTTTATTACGCAAACTTCCTGCCGATCAAGAATGCGTGAAATGTGAATGTGATGCTGACAATTAGAGATGAGACATTGTACATTGTATCTGTGCCTGTCCAGTGGAAGGGACTTAAACCACAACTACATTCAATTGGAACTGGGCAGGGCTAACCATAAGTTATTGATTTAAACCTGAAATTGATAGGGGTTGTCAGAAGTTGCTATATGTATCATTTAATGGAAAACGATTTACAGAATAGCATCACAGTTGACGTTTAAATCAATGCTACGTTCAGGGTTTAGGTTGGAAAGAACCACAGTTCTCCTCCAGGGAACCAGTTTTACAGACCGATCACCTGTGATTAACTGGGTTAACTTGTGACAAGGCAGCAGTTGTTGCTCTCTGTTTGTGTGACTATAAACATGCAGAGAACCCTATGTTCAGTCTTTCCATGCTGCATGTGGTACAGAGCTCTCACTACGACAAGTCCTTCCTCACTGTTCATTTTTGATTTACTCAACAGATATTTTATGTGTAGGGACATCAGCAGTTTAGGTCCACTATTTTGGTTAAAAACTAATCACACAGGAAGACATTTGGTCGTTCGCTGGCACTTCAGCTTCAACTTGTGTTGTACTGAGAATCAAAAGCAAACTCTCTTGTGCTCTCGTCAACTTAAAACAGCTTTTCAAGTTTGGTTAACCAAAAGGATTTAAGGCTGTCCGGACACTAATTCTTTTATGTTAAAGCAAATAGTTTTTTTCAGTGTGGAAGTTCTGAAAAAGCAAATCAAGGAGGCACTAATTTCACAAATTAGTTTACTATTCTTGGCCAGTGTGTGGAAACAGTTGAATAAAATCCTCTCCAGCTCTGTAGGAGCTTTGTCAAGTTTGAGAAAATAAAACTCAGCCTGTCATCAGAGGTCATCTTGTCTCTGGCTTTCTGCATTACGAAATGAGTGTCAGGGTTTCTGCTGCTTCAATTTTGAGCTTTTCCGTCCAACCTTTGGTAAGTGCAACGCTTAATTTTGAGAGGGCCCCTTTGAACGACACGATAATAGTTTCCCCTCGATGCCACTTTCACCACTTTTTCACTCTCACCTTTTGCAGAGTCGAGGACAGACACGACCCAATGTTGCAAAAAATGCGGCGCTACATCAAAGCTTTCTCCAAAGATGATGAAAAGGAAGAGAAGACTGACACTCTAAAGGGGTCCATCTCAGGAATACCCCAGCTCAGACCTAAAAATAGAGGTTTTACCAACAGGAGGTCTCTGACCGGGTGGCAGATGATTCGTCACAGCGCTTTGGGTCTGGAGTTCGGCAGGGACGAGCTGGAGGAAGACCAGGACATTAAATATGTCTGAGATTGTACTTAAGCCTCATGTGAATTCTCTTCAGGCTTCCTGCAGCTTATCGTCGTGATGTAAGTTGTTGAAAGTCTATAAACAAAGTGGCAAAACAAGGACTCACTGGCTCTATTTGTCTTCATAATCAACGGAGCAATTACTCCTGCAGTATTACGCAATAGGGAAAAGTGCATTATTTTTATAGCAATATGAAAAGTACGTAACAGTTATGCCCGGCACAGTGGTGCAGTGGTTAGCACTGTTGCCTCACAGCAAGAAGGTCCTGTGTTTGATTCCGCGTCAGGGCGTTTCTGTGTGGAGTTTGTATGTTTTCCCTGTGCCTGCGTCGGTTCTCTCCAGGAACTAGGGCTTCCTCCTACATTCCAAAAACATGCAAACTGGGGGTTAGGTTAATTGGTCTCTCTAAATTGCCCGTAGGTGTGAATATGAGTGTGGATGGTTGTTTGTCTCTATATGTCAGCCCTGCGATGAACTGGCAACTTGTCCAGGGTGTACCCCGCCTTCGCCCGAAGATGCTGAGATA
>KV751355.1:3714094-3737273 GCA_001698575.1 Mola mola | reverse complement strand
TTCCACCAGTGAGGATCGCACAATCCCCTCCTTGAGAAGCATCGGCCCAATAACTGCAATAGAAAGAAAATACTGGCTATCATATTAACTAGTGCTTCAAATATTCTGCCCCTCTACTCTTTCTTAATAGACAAAACAAAAGCGGCAAAGTCAGTTATAAACATATATTTGAATTTCCCTGTTTTCAACAATATCACCATAAGAAGTTATAAGATTAGAAACTTGACTAAAAGAATATTGGTAACACTGAACACTAATTTACATTAGTTAATTCCGTAATAAGCATTTATTAACAGTTAGTGTGTGCCAATCATGTACTAATGGTCTTCTTGTTAACAAATATACTAATTCGATGGTTATTATTCAATAGTTCAAAATAATATAATTAAGTGTCATTCAAGGGACATATATTTTTAACTTTGCAATGAAGGTCATAGAGAGCAAAGGTTAATAATGCTTTATTCAAATTACGTGGCTGTCTGTATGTGCCAATCATGTACTAATGGTCTTCTTGTTAACAAATATACTAATTCGATGGTTATTATTCAATAGTTCAAAATAATAATGTTAAGTGTCATTCAAGGGACATATATTTTTAACTTTGCAATTAATGGTTAGTAAATGTTTATTACTATATTAAGTAATGTTAATTGGTGTGCCCTTATTGTAAAGGGATACCAGAATATTAAAGAGAGAACAATCCCACAAAGATGCTCTTTTCTTATCTAATTTTTCTCCCTCTCATCCACAACATTTTCACAATGAACAAAATGGAAGACCACGAAAAACAAACTTGACAAATACATGAATAAAAACGTACTACAGCCGAGATGTTTAGCAATAAAGAAAACCTAGAATGTTTTCTGTGATGAATTGTTGAATTGTCAATTAATTGTTTTGGGGTTTTTTTGATATTCTCCAGTAATCACCTGGTTTGCAGCCCAGCGTTGTCGATCCAGGTCCATGTGCCACTGTTTTGTCTCAGTCCAATCCAGTACTGCACGTTCCCCTTCTTAGTCAGGAAATCCTAGAAGACAGAGTGTCACTTGGGCACTTAAATCAACCATACACAGGGAAAGTCATTGCTATTTTAATACCCACATCATTTAATTCATACTCCAAGTGGGTTAAGGAAATATCAGATGTACCTGAACCAGCGGGTTGCTAATAACAGCCAGAGAGCCTCCTCTAGCACTGCAGTTCCTCTGGCTCTCAGTCCAGTTGAACCTGATGGTTGACAGGAAAAAACACGACTGTTCAACAGTCAGCCACCCGTCTGAGCATTGCTGGGGCTTGATATCTGGAAGTGGAGAGGGATCAGAACAGGGAGTAAACCAACAAGACAAAAACAGCACTCAGCACAAATGAACAAACCGAACAAACAAAACAAACCAAAAAATGTGCGATCACATAGCAATCACAAGTAAAAGGAAAAAAAACAATAAAAGGGATTTAAAATGTTTTGCAGTTCCTTCCAAAAAATGCATTCATTTCTCCTGAGGCTTCAGAAACTGTAAAACAGATATTTCACCACAAAAAATGATAACCTTGAGGTTGACATTTGTTTTCCTTTAACATGAAAGTTTCTTAGGCTCGGTTTCTAGGCTACATTGTTTACACCCAGCATCACAATCACTGTGAATGTTGCTGAAGCGGGTCTGGGACTCATTAAGGCTGCAGGCGGAGGAAAGCGTGCGTTCCCCTCTCTCGGAGCAGACTGTGGATCCAGCAGATGGGACTAGAAATCAGAGCAAAGTGGGAGGAGCTGTGAGGGGAGAGAAGAATGGCTGCAGGCCAGAAATGCCCAGTATTCCTCTATCGCTCATGGCTGCCGTGAGAAAGACAGAGGAAGAGAAATGGGATTCTGACGTATTTCCCTTTAATTCTGCAGTGCTGGGGATAACCTACAGTCTTTCCATGCTCTCGTTTGGTGTTACAATCATCATCCAGCCAGCAATGGTTCTTATTTTCAAATGAATTCAGATTTGTGGCTGCAGACACTCACATTTCGTAGACAGGACTATGATGACCAGCAGGAGGACCAGGCAGACCACAGTGAGCATTATACACCCAGCTTGGAACAGAAATTGAATCTTCATAATAGATCCCTGCATATCTTTGTTTCACTTTGTTGTGCTTGTTTTTAAATGTGCATGTCTATTTCTGTCTTTCCTCAAAACTGTTCTTGGAAATGACTGTCACACTGAAAGACCAGAGTCTGTTGTATGTACCCATGTTGGACCAATAAAACCAATTTTTATTGATACCCTCTGGATTAAAGGCTTGTCTTTGAAAACATTTACTATATGGAGGACCGAAAGTGTCTTGGAAATAATAATGAAGCATTTCCTTAATTAACACCTAATTCTGCAATAGAAATAGGAATTAATGAACATGTTTGCAGTTTGAGTTATTAATGTATGTCAACATGTAAGTCAATTTGAGCACTGACGAATTTTGTTGTGCATTTTCCACTATTTTCAAATTCATACAGACCAAAGAATTGATGGACTGACTAATCAAAATAAATTATAAGCAGGTAATTCAGTAAAATATTTATTACAGCGATATTTGGTACACCTTTCAACTTTGATGTGATGCCTCAAACAGAGTAGCCTTTTACCTATGCAATTACACCAATAGAAATATATATATAGCATATTTTTTTAAAAATGTCTATCAAAATGTATGTGTGTTTTTCTTTTTTAAACTGTTTAATTGTTTTACTGTTTACTTACTTTTGAAAATGTTTAAGTAAAAATATGGAAACTGTTCCATAATATCCCTTTTTTTCTGTTCACCTATCATAAATACAAGGTCCTAAACATTTAATTAAAATTTCTTAAAGCTCATTTCTGAGAATTTACCAGTGTCTCAACTCAGTCAGTCACCATTTTGACATTTTTTAGCTGTTTAACAGTCACAGCTTCGCTTCAGCTTTCTTATTTTCTTTTCATCTGAATCCGTTTTTTGAGAAACACTCATGAATTGCAGAATTGTTTCCTGCTTCAGTTATTTATCTGCAGCACAATGCCGATATTATTTTTGATAAGACATCGGCAATTACTCATTAATGTAGAGCAACAGAATGATCCAATCCCGCTGCTACCAGGAACGATACAGGATGTCGTTCCTCCCCAGTGCAATTAGACTTTTCAACACTTCTGTTACTAGACACTAGACACTTTACCTGGTTAAATCATTCACCTCCTCCTACCTGCACTAAACTCTGCACTCTGCACAACATCTGTACATACTGTTAGAATTCTTCAACTGCCAATGTGGCACATTGGTCAAGAAAGAAGATAAGTTTTCATGTTTTGATAAAAGTTAAGAATGTTCATGCTTTTCTATGTTTGTTTTTTTTGGTGTCAAACTGTTCATTAATATGTGATTTCAACAGTGACGGAAATAGGGTGCTGTTTCACTAGTCCACCAGTAGATGACAACAGCGCTATACAGAAGGTATGCGCTCAGGGAGACCTGACGTGACTTCTCGCGTGAGAAAGTGAGATTCTCTGTGCACCGAGTATGAGGCAAGACGCCCCCACCACGCTCGGAACCTTCAGCAGCGCGGGGCGGTGGTTGGTGACGCACCGCAGCAAGCACGCGCATCCTCCGGGTACCCAATCCTCCTCTCTCCTCTGGGGTTAGTTGGGGGGTTCAATGTATCCTACACCGCTCTCCAGCGATACAAAATATCGACTATGCCTTTTGTTATATTTCCAGGTAAGCTGGTGAAGTAATGAAAGTATGACAGGTTGTGAAATGTTTACTGGAACTGCCGCTCGAGTTTGAATAAGTGAATGAATGTGAATGAATTTATCGATTACCGTGTGGCCTGTGTGTATGTTTGATTAGGTATTAGCAGCTAGCATTGGCACGCGGTTCATATCCGTTGTTTTACAGTTACAGCTGTAGCTGTTTGAAGCGGGATTCTGAACTCGTGAGGGAACCCGCATTGTTCATTGTGTATTGCATTTATTGGGAAATGTGTTGTTATACTGTGTGAATATTATTTAGAGAAGAATATATGAGACAGGTCATCACTAAAAGATAGATCAGTGATAGGATTATTTTGTTTGAACCTGATTTTATTTTATTTTTGTTTATTTTGTGAACGTGAGAAAGGGAGATTCTCTGTGCACCAAGTATGAGGCAAGACGCTGTGTATTGACTATGCCTTACGACTGTCTTTTTGTTATATTTCCAGAAATAAATGTGTAGGACCAGACTGAGAGCCTTCATTCTGTGTCCCGCTACACCAATATTGTGTATATTTTGTACTTTTATTTTTATATTTTACTTTATACTTCTATACCTTTATAGTGGTATATGTCCACTGGTCCTGTACCAGAACAATATTGCTGCTGTGACTAATTTCCCTACGGGGATTAATAAAGTTATCTCTATCTATAAAGGTTGATGCAAAGCCCATTCATTCTTTTTGTTTTTTATAACGGGCTTAAGTTGAATGGGAATAGGTGATGAAGCCGTTAACCAGTAATTTAATAAAATTCTGTTATAACAACTGGGGGGCATGTAGAATGATGTTGGGCATTTCAGCACTGCACTAAACACACATTTCATATAAAATTGTACCTGCTTTTGCTTTGGTGGGAAAAACCTCCGCATAGACATCCTCATTTGGTCTTTGAAGTGTAGAATAGTGGTGTGATTCTGCTTCCTCTAAAACCAGATAAAAAAAAGAAGCACAATATAACAGACAAAATCATCTGTAAGATATGTGCAAATATTATATACAACAGTTAAAAAAAATAGCCAAATCTTAATGTAAAACACCAAAATATTTAACTATTTTGTAACACTCCAATTCAAGATATGCAATGTTTTTTCTGCCACAACATAAGACAGGGTTTTCTACCCTAAATATCAAATGTGGCTTCATTCAACTTTCTCTTACCTTCAGCTTTTGGATTCTGCATCGGTTTACCTGCGGCAAAAAGTTCTTTTTTGTCACTCTCGACACTGAGGTCCTGCATCTCCATGGCTCGTCTCTTCTGTTTCTCTAACTTTCGTTTGGCTTGGGAAGTCTTTCAGACCTGGGTAGTCAAGTGACAAGGTTGTGTAACCTTTTGGAAATGTAGATGAAATGTTGCAAAATAATTTGTCAAATATCTTGTCCAGTAAGTGTATGTCATCTACTTGGTATTGTCAAACAACTTCCCCATCAAAAATTCTCCTGTCTTTAAGCTCCACCCAAACCATATGTAGATGGTGCCAATTCCTGGCCATAAAAACTAACTCATGATGTTTTGTAAGAAGGGTATTGTGTAATGACCAAGTGTTGATTAGATAGCAAAACAAACAATTAGAAAGTTTGGATCCATCTTTTCATTTTACACTTTTTGTTCAAATCAACATTTAAAATCACTATTGTGACTGATGGGGAGACACAGCTATGCAAGAAAAATCAGATAAAGAATAATAAGACTGAATCACAAATGTATGCATTTTCATCATTATTTTCCACAAAAGCATATGATATTAATTTACAAAAAAACCAATACTATTTGCATTAAATACAGATGACTGAGAAAGATAACGAGAGCTCTCTCACTAACGTTTCATTAATTTCTTTTTGCAATTCATTCTCTATTTATTTTTAGCCTTCCTCTTTCCTCTTCTTCTTTCCTTCCTCACAAACTAAGGGATCAGCGAAACTTGTAGTGGTAAAATGCATTACTCACTCCAAATTGTTGACCAAAAGAAACTTAGCAACTCCCCACATGCCTTGTGTGAAGCCTTTCTCTCACCATGTACTGTAGTTAATTATTAAAATATAAAGGATAATAGTGGTTTGAAGCATTACAAACACCCTTAACTCTTTATTTCTCAGGCTCTTGCTTTCCTCTCTCAATCTCTCTCTCTTTTCTTTTGTCCTCCCTCAAGCACCGTACACACTCTCGTTACTGTAGGTCATGTAGAGAAACAGGTCCTCATCATGGTGCTCCTGGAACACAACGAGACAGAGGTATAATGCTTAATTAAGCATGAGAAGGTGCATCACGAAGGCATGACACACCCATACTAAACACTCAAGAGCTGTCTGAGCACAATAAATGCAGTCACACATATAGCTGTAATCCTCATTTGATTATTTGTGATTTAAACAATTTCAGAAAATTTGTCTCTAAATCTGATTCTAAATACATACTAGCTTTCTATTTTCCTTTAGTTCCAGCTTGTTTTGACCCCTGTACAATCCAGGAGTTTCGGTATGATGTTCTCCATAAAAGCCAACAATCTGGCCAAGTTTCATTTTTTTTATTTAGATGCTGATGGTTGCAGGCAGGTTATTTTTGAGTTCCTGAAAGTGAAGAAACATTGTTGACCAAGCAGTTCTATGTTTCACATTCTAGCGGTGAAGACATTTCTGGCGTGCTGTGTCAGTCTGTTTGTGTATAAAGTGAAACTTTGCATTTACATAACTATGAAAGGACAAACTCACAAACAGCTTCGAAAAGGGCAACGATTTGATAAAAACATTTGTATTTACGTAATGATGGTCACACTCCTCAGCCTCCCTGGGAAGGTCTACTCCAGGGTGCTGGAGAGGAGAGTCCGGCTGCTAGTTGAACCTCAGTTTCAAGAGGAGCATTGTGGTTTTCGTCCTGGCTGTGTAACAATGGACCAGCTCTATACCCTCAAGAGGGTAGCGGAGGAGACATGGGAGTTTGGCCAACCAGTCCACATGTGTTTTGTGGATCTGGAGGCTTATGACCATGTCCCTCAAAGTGTCCTGTGGGGGGTGCTCCGGGAGTATGGGGTAGATGGCCTTTTGTTACGGGCCATTCGATCTCTGTATTGTTGGAGCCAGAGCTTGGTTTGCATTGCTTGGAGTAAGTCAGACCCGTTCCCAGTCAGGGTTGGTCTCCGCCAAGGCTGCACTTTGTCACTGGTTCTGTTCATAATTTTTATGGACAGAATTTCAAAGCGCAGCCAAGCGGCAGAGGGAGTCAAGTTCGGTGGCCTCCGGATTCCATCTCTGCTATTTGCAGATGACGTGGTCCTGTTGGCCTTACCACACATTGACTTGCAGCCGAGTGTGAGGCAGCGGGGATGAGGATCAGTACCTCTAAATCTGAGACCATGGTTCTCACCCGGAAAAGGGTGGATAGCCCACTCCAGGTCGGGGGAGAGTCGCTTCCCCAAGTGGAGGAGTTCAAGTATCTCAGGGTCTTGTTCGCGAGTGAGGGGAAAATGGAGCGGGAGATTGACAGACGGATTGGAGCAGCGTCGGCAGTGATGCGGACGCTGAAGGGGTCTGTTGTGGTGAAGAGAGAGCTGAGCCAGAAGGCAAAGCTTTCAATTTACAGGTCAATCTACGTCCCAACGCTCACCTATGGTCATGAGCTCTGGGTAGTGACCAAAAGAATGAAATCGCGAATACAAGCGGCTGAAATGAGCTTCCTTCGCAGGGTGGCTGGGCTCAACCATAGACATAGGTTGAGGAGCTCGGACATCCGGGAGAGGCTCAGAGTAGAGCCGCTGCTCCTCCCTGAGAGGAGCCAGTTGAGGTGGTTCGGGCATCTGGTCAGGATGCCTCCTGGACCTCTCCCTGGGGAGGTGTTTCGGGCATGCCCATCCAGGAGGAGACCCCAGGGCAGATCAAGGACACGCTGGAGAGATTATATCTCTCAGCTGGCTTGGGAACGTCTTGGTGACCCGCCGTTGGAGTTGGTGGAAGTGGCCTGGGAGAGGAGCGTCTGGAGCTCCCTGCTCTAACTGTTGGCCCTGTAACCTGGACCCAGATAAGCGGCAGAAAACGAGACGAGACGAAATGAAACAAATACTATTTGCTTTAAATACAGATGACTGAGAAAGACAACGAGAGGTCCCTCACAAATGGTTCATTCATTTCCTTTTGCAATACATTCTCTCTTTACTTTTAGCAAAACATTACTTCAGGTAAAAGTGATGTCAGACCAGAAATTAAACATTTCTTCTGCACACACGTACAGCCTTGACTGACAGGCATTTCTCTCTTTCTCTGGCATCAGGCTGCTGCTGTTACTGTATCTCTTGTATATCGGGTCCTTTACACTGTGTTGTGCATATCGCCCCCTAAAGGATGCTCCGAAGAACTACACAAAGTCACACATGGACAAAACCATCCGAGTCCAGAAATCTCTTCATGTGTGTTAGAGTGATATGTCAATTTGATTGTAAAGTGTGTGTGCGTGTGTAGTTTTATTTTACATTACATAATTACATTTCATTTAATGCAACACTGTAATCAACTTTTTTAACAGAAATATTTCTATGCTACATACACAAAACAAGTTAATCTCAGAAAATTCGAATATATTAGAAAAGTTCATTTTTGTCACAACTTAGTTCAAAAAGTTAGACCCTCATGTTAAAGAGCTTAAAGACATAAGTGTGCGAAAGTCACACTGTGCACTTCTGTATGACCCACAGTCTAATAATAATAGTATGAATCGCTACACCTCCCATCGTCCACGTGCTGCACTGCACCTTCTCTGTGGTCTCCTACATTCTCCTGCTAAATCTCTTGATAGCCATGATGAGTGACACTCACTGGAGGGTGGCCCAGGAGTGACACGAGCTGTGGAGGATTCAGTTATTACACGCACACACACACACACGCGGATGTAAGAAAAAAGCAAAAACATCTCCCCGCAGTGACATGGTTACAGCTATAATGATGTTTTACTGGTGGTAGCCACGACACTGATGCTGGAGAAACGGCTGCCTGTGGCCTCGACTCGGGGTATGTGGGCTGGACTATGGCCTGAGGGAGCGCTGGTATCTCAGGTAACACAATACCTCGGCAAAAAGGAGCTGAACCTGAGACTTTAAAGGCCCCCTAAAAATGTGGTTACAAATTTTAATTCTGGAACAATTTGCATTGTTTATTAAAAGTTTATTACGCAAACTTCCTGCCGATCAAGAATGCGTGAAATGTGAATGTGATGCTGACAATTAGAGATGAGACATTGTACATTGTATCTGTGCCTGTCCAGTGGAAGGGACTTAAACCACAACTACATTCAATTGGAACTGGGCAGGGCTAACCATAAGTTATTGATTTAAACCTGAAATTGATAGGGGTTGTCAGAAGTTGCTATATGTATCATTTAATGGAAAACGATTTACAGAATAGCATCACAGTTGACGTTTAAATCAATGCTACGTTCAGGGTTTAGGTTGGAAAGAACCACAGTTCTCCTCCAGGGAACCAGTTTTACAGACCGATCACCTGTGATTAACTGGGTTAACTTGTGACAAGGCAGCAGTTGTTGCTCTCTGTTTGTGTGACTATAAACATGCAGAGAACCCTATGTTCAGTCTTTCCATGCTGCATGTGGTACAGAGCTCTCACTACGACAAGTCCTTCCTCACTGTTCATTTTTGATTTACTCAACAGATATTTTATGTGTAGGGACATCAGCAGTTTAGGTCCACTATTTTGGTTAAAAACTAATCACACAGGAAGACATTTGGTCGTTCGCTGGCACTTCAGCTTCAACTTGTGTTGTACTGAGAATCAAAAGCAAACTCTCTTGTGCTCTCGTCAACTTAAAACAGCTTTTCAAGTTTGGTTAACCAAAAGGATTTAAGGCTGTCCGGACACTAATTCTTTTATGTTAAAGCAAATAGTTTTTTTCAGTGTGGAAGTTCTGAAAAAGCAAATCAAGGAGGCACTAATTTCACAAATTAGTTTACTATTCTTGGCCAGTGTGTGGAAACAGTTGAATAAAATCCTCTCCAGCTCTGTAGGAGCTTTGTCAAGTTTGAGAAAATAAAACTCAGCCTGTCATCAGAGGTCATCTTGTCTCTGGCTTTCTGCATTACGAAATGAGTGTCAGGGTTTCTGCTGCTTCAATTTTGAGCTTTTCCGTCCAACCTTTGGTAAGTGCAACGCTTAATTTTGAGAGGGCCCCTTTGAACGACACGATAATAGTTTCCCCTCGATGCCACTTTCACCACTTTTTCACTCTCACCTTTTGCAGAGTCGAGGACAGACACGACCCAATGTTGCAAAAAATGCGGCGCTACATCAAAGCTTTCTCCAAAGATGATGAAAAGGAAGAGAAGACTGACACTCTAAAGGGGTCCATCTCAGGAATACCCCAGCTCAGACCTAAAAATAGAGGTTTTACCAACAGGAGGTCTCTGACCGGGTGGCAGATGATTCGTCACAGCGCTTTGGGTCTGGAGTTCGGCAGGGACGAGCTGGAGGAAGACCAGGACATTAAATATGTCTGAGATTGTACTTAAGCCTCATGTGAATTCTCTTCAGGCTTCCTGCAGCTTATCGTCGTGATGTAAGTTGTTGAAAGTCTATAAACAAAGTGGCAAAACAAGGACTCACTGGCTCTATTTGTCTTCATAATCAACGGAGCAATTACTCCTGCAGTATTACGCAATAGGGAAAAGTGCATTATTTTTATAGCAATATGAAAAGTACGTACCAGTTAGGCCCGGCACAGTGGTGCAGTGGTTAGCACTGTCGCCTCACAGCAAGAAGGTCCTGTGTTTGATTCCGCGTCATGGCGTTTCTGTGTGGAGTTTGTATGTTTTCCCTGTGCCTGCGTCGGTTCTCTCCAGGAACTCTGGCTTCCTCCCACATTCCAAAAACATGCAAACTGGGGGTTAGGTTAATTGAGAGTCGAGGACAGACACGACCCAATGTTGCAAAAAATGCGGCGCTACATCAAAGCTTTCTCCAAAGATGATGAAAAGGAAGAGAAGACTGACACTCTAAAGGGGTCCATCTCAGGAATACCCCAGCTCAGACCTAAAAATAGAGGTTTTACCAACAGGAGGTCTCTGACCGGGTGGCAGATGATTCGTCACAGCGCTTTGGGTCTGGAGTTCGGCAGGGACGAGCTGGAGGAAGACCAGGACATTAAATATGTCTGAGATTGTACTTAAGCCTCATGTGAATTCTCTTCAGGCTTCCTGCAGCTTATCGTCGTGATGTAAGTTGTTGAAAGTCTATAAACAAAGTGGCAAAACAAGGACTCACTGGCTCTATTTGTCTTCATAATCAACGGAGCAATTACTCCTGCAGTATTACGCAATAGGGAAAAGTGCATTATTTTTATAGCAATATGAAAAGTAGGTAACGGTTATGTATAACGGTAAGACAAAGGGAAACCTATACATTCAACTTAAAGTATAGCTGCTTATTTATATGAGAATAAAACAGTGTTGGAAAAGAAATTCATTGACTTTTATTTGTGAAGAATTCAGACAGCAGTTTAAGAATTTACACAATATGTATTAACAAGGTGCTTAAAAGTGCTTATAGGCATGACATGTTATAAAAACAAGGCAACGCAGTGCTATGAAAAATAACCTACAAATATTGACCGAGCTGCTCTTCAAGCGATTAACATGTGGTCAAATATGCTGGGTGATACTGATTAACGTGTGAAGTGGAAGTAGAAATGAATCCAGGTATTATTATGGAGCTGATGCTTGTTGAAATGATTTTGATCTGCTCATTATGGTATTGAAATGAAATGAGAGGGACGCTGTTACATCTTCAGCTGACAGATGAAATAGGTGCGGGATTTACAGGAGGCTGTTTTCCAGTTCTTCACACTCTGGATTCCACCAGTGAGGATCGCACAATCCCCTCCTTGAGAAGCATCGGCCCAATAACTGCAATAGAAAGAAAATACTGGCTATCATATTAACTAGTGCTTCAAATATTCTGCCCCTCTACTCTTTCTTAATAGACAAAACAAAAGCGGCAAAGTCAGTTATAAACATATATTTGAATTTCCCTGTTTTCAACAATATCACCATAAGAAGTTATAAGATTAGAAACTTGACTAAAAGAATATTGGTAACACTGAACACTAATTTACATTAGTTAATTCCGTAATAAGCATTTATTAACAGTTAGTGTGTGCCAATCATGTACTAATGGTCTTCTTGTTAACAAATATACTAATTCGATGGTTATTATTCAATAGTTCAAAATAATAATGTTAAGTGTCATTCAAGGGACATATATTTTTAACTTTGCAATTAATGGTTAGTAAATGTTTATTACTATATTAAGTAATGTTAATTGATGTGCCCTTATTGTAAAGGGTTACCAGAATGTTAAAGAGAGACAATCCCACCAAAGACGCTCTTTTCTTATCTAATTTTTCTGCCTCTCATCCAGAACATTTTCACACCAAACAAAATGGAAGACCACGAAAAACAAACTTGACAAATACATGAATAAAAACGTACTACAGCCGAGATGTTTAGCAATAAAGAAAACCTAGAATGTTTTCTGTGATGAATTGTTGAATTGTCAATTAATTGTTTTGGGGTTTTTTTGATATTCTCCAGTAATCACCTGGTTTGCAGCCCAGCGTTGTCGATCCAGGTCCATGTGCCACTGTTTTGTCTCAGTCCAATCCAGTACTGCACGTTCCCCTTCTTAGTCAGGAAATCCTAGAAGACAGAGTGTCACTTGGGCACTTAAATCAACCATACACAGGGAAAGTCATTGCTATTTTAATACCCACATCATTTAATTCATACTCCAAGTGGGTTAAGGAAATATCAGATGTACCTGAACCAGCGGGTTGCTAATAACAGCCAGAGAGCCTCCTCTAGCACTGCAGTTCCTCTGGCTCTCATCCCAGTCGAGCCTGACGGTCGACAGGAAAAAACACGACCGATCAAAAGTCAGCCACCCGTCTGAGCATCGTTGGACCTTGCAATCTGGAAGTGGAGAGGGATCAGAACAGGGAGTAAACCAACAAGACAAAAACAGCACTCAGCACAAATAAACAAACCGAACAAACAAAACAAACCAAAAAATGTGCGATCACATAGCAATCACAAGTAAAAGGAAAAAAAACAATAAAAGGGATTTAAAATGTTTTGCAGTTCCTTCCAAAAAATGCATTCATTTCTCCTGAGGCCTCAGAAACTGTAAAACAGATATGTCACCACAAAAAATGATAACCTTGAGGTTGACATTTGTTTTCCTTTAACGTGAAAGCTTCTTAGGCTCGGTTTCTAGGCTACATTGTTTACACCCAGCATCCAACTCACTGTGAATCTGAATGTTGTTGAAGCGGGTCTGGCACTCATCAAGGCTGCAGGCGGAGGAAAGCATGCGTTCCCCTCTCTCGGAGCAGACTGTGGATCCAGCAGATGGGACTAGAAATCAGAGCAAAGTGGGAGGAGCTGTGAGGGGAGAGAAGAATGGCTGCAGGCCAGAAATGCCCAGTATTCCTCTATCGCTCATGGCTGCCGTGAGAAAGACAGAGGAAGAGAAATGGGATTCTGACGTATTTCCCTTTAATTCTGCAGTGCTGGGGATAACCCACAGTCTTTCCATGCTCTCGTTTGGTGTTACAATCATCATCCAGCCAGCAATGGTTCTTATTTTCAAATGAATTCAGATTCGTGGCTGCAGACACTCACGTTTCTTAGACAGGACTATGGTGACCAGCAGGAGGACCAGGCAGACCACTGTGAGCATTATACACACAGCTTGGTACAGACGTGGCTTTCCCACAGTCCGGTAACCTGAGGAGAAAGATCAGCCGGATGTTAGAGAGAGACTTTAACAGATCGCAGGCTACATGAAAATGCTCCTCTCACCCACCTTTTTCTCCGTGCAGGTCAACACATAACTTGGACTTGTCAGGTGACAAGTCCGCACCGGGCTCGTTGGATTTATCCAAGTCATAAGTGCGACAAAATTTGATATACATGGAAGAAAATCTCCTGGGATTGTTGCGACGACGGTTTTCACTATGTGCTGCTCTTACTTCCTGCAGTGCGATTTAAAGACCCACACACACCCTCCGTCCCTGCTGTTTTGTTGTTATAGCAACATGACATTTACTGAATTATTTGGGGAGCACAGTGCACAAATTGGCCTTCATTTCCTAAACTTGAAACAGTATTTCTCTTTGTGCTTCTTTAAGAGCGAGGGTGTTTGAGCGAGGGAGGAGAACAGACAGATACTTAAGGCCTGGAGACATCACAGTCGAGAACAACAGATAAGATTTCTGTCCCGAGGTCATTTCAGACGAGGGTTTTTGTCAGTCAGTTCAGAGACAGAACAGAAAGTCAGCACTGACACGGATTTGAAACATTAAATATGTGATTAAAGGGCAGGATTTTATGTGAGGAATTATAAACAAAGTCTCACATACTTACAGGGCCATTAATGTTGCAAAATCTAGTTGCAAATGTATAAAGGAAAGTATCTACTGATTTGAATTCATATTTGTAAGGGTATTGAACTGTCAGGCAAATTTGTAAATGTCTGGATCTCCCTGTTCAAATGTGTTCTTTTCTTTTTTACACACAGAATGTACTGAAGGGGGCGACAATTAGCATCTGACGGTCAAGGAAAAATAGTTAATAAATTGAATCTTCATAATAGATCCCTGCATATCTTTGTTTCACTTTGTTGTGCTTGTTTTTAAATGTGCATGTCTATTTCTGTCTTTCCTCAAAACTGTTCTTGGAAATGACTGTCACACTGAAAGACCAGAGTCTGTTGTATGTACCCATGTTGGACCAATAAAACCAATTTTTATTGATACCCTCTGGATTAAAGGCTTGTCTTTGAAAACATTTACTATATGGAGGACCGAAAGTGTCTTGGAAATAATAATGAAGCATTTCCTTAATTAACACCTAATTCTGCAATAGAAATAGGAATTAATGAACATGTTTGCAGTTTGAGTTATTAATGTATGTCAACATGTAAGTCAATTTGAGCACTGACGAATTGTGTTGGGCATTTTCCACTATTTTCAAATTCATACAGACCAAAGAATTGATGGACTGACTAATCAAAATAAATTATAAGCAGGTAATTTAGTAAAATATTTATTACAGCGATATTTGGTACACCTTTCAACTTTGATGTGATGCCTCAAACAGAGTAGCCTTTTACCTATGCAATTACACCAATAGAAATATATATATATATAGCATATTTTTAAAAAACATCTAACAAAATGTATGTATGATTTTCTTTTTGAAATTGTTTAATTGTTTTATTGTTTACTTACTTTTGAAAATGTTTAAGTAAAAATATGGAAACTGTTCAATAATATCTCTTTTTTTCTGTTCACCTATCATAAATACAAGGTCCTAAACATTTAATCAAAACTTCTTAAAGCACATTTCTGAGAATTTACCAGTGTCTCAACTCAGTCAGTTACCATTTTCACATTTTTTAGCTGTTTAACAGTCACAGCTTTGCTTCTGCTTTCTTATTTTCTTTTCATCTGAACCGGTTTTGTGACAAACCCTCACGACGTGCAGAATTGTTTACGTTAAGACACACAATAATATTGCACAACGGCAATATTATTTTTGATGACATCGACAATTACTCATTAATGTAGAGCAACAGAATGATCCAACCCCGCTGCTACCAGGAACGATACAGGATGTCGTTCCTCCCCAGTGCAATTAGACTTTTCAACACCTCAGTTACTAGACACTAGACACTTTACCTGGTTAAATCATTCACCTCCTCCTACCTGCACTAAACTCTGCACTCTGCACAACATCCATACATACTGTTAGAATTCTACAACTGCCAATACTGTGTATATTTTGTACTTTTATTTTTATTTTATTTTATACTTCTATACCTTTATAGTGTTATATGTCCACTGGTCCTGTACCAGATCAATATTGCTGCTGTGACAAATTAATTTCCCTACGGGGATTAATAAAGTTATCTCTATCTATCGATCTCTATCTAGAGAAGTTGGTGCAAAGTACATTCATTCTTTTTGTTTTTTTTAACAGGGGATCAAGTTGAATGGGAATAGGTGGTGAAGCCGTTAACCAGTAATTTAATAAAATTCTGTTATAACGACTGGGAAGCATGTAGAATGATGTTGGGCATTTCAGCACTGCACTAAACACATCATTTCATATAAAAGTGTACCTGCTTTTGCTTTAAATGGAGCACCGGTGGGAAAAACCTCTGCATAGACATCCTCATTTGGTCTTTGAAGTGTAGAATAGCGGTGTGATTCTGCTTCCTCTAAAATCAGATAACCAGATAATAAAGATAAGCACAATATAACAGACAAAATCATCTGTAAGATATGTGCAAATATTATATACAAGTTAAAAAAAATAGCCAAATCTTAACGTAAAACACCAAAATATTTAACTATTTTGTAACACTCCAATTCAAGATATGCAATATTTTTTCTGCCACAACTTAAGACAGGGTTTTCTACCCTAAATATCAAATGTGGCTTCATTCAAGTTTCTACTTTCAGCTTTGGGATTCTGCATCAGTTTACCTGCACCAAAAACTTCTTTTTTGTCACTCTCGACACTGAGGTCCTGCATGTCCATGGCTCGTCTCTTCTGTTTCTCTAACTTTCGTTTGGCTTGGGAAGTCTTTCAGACCTGGGTAGTCAAGTGACAAAGTTATGTAACCTTTGTCAATGTAGATGAAATGCCAGTTGCAAAATAATTTGTCAAATATCTTGTCCAGTTAAGGGTATGTCATCTACTTGGTATTGTCAAACAACTTCCCCATCAAAAATTCTCCTGTCTTTAAGCTCCACCCAAACCATATGTAGATGGTGCCAATTCCTGGCCATAAAAACTAACTCATGATGTTTTGTAAGAAGGGTATTGTGTAATGACCAAGTGTTGATTAGATAGCAAAACAAACAATTAGAAAGTTTGGATCCATCTTTTCATTTTACACTTTTTGTTCAAATCAATATTTAAAATCACTATTGTGACTGATGGGGAGACACAGCTATGCAAGAAAAATCAGATAAAGAATAATAAGACTGAATCACAAATGTATGCATTTTCATCATTATTTTCCACAAAAGCATATGATATTAATTTACAAAAAAACCAATACTATTTGCATTAAATACAGATGACTGAGAAAGATAACGAGAGCTCTCTCACCAACATTTCATTAATTTCCTTTTGCAATGCATTCTTCTTTTATTTTTAGCCTTCCTCTTTCCTCTTCTTCTTTCCTTCCTCACAAACTAAGGGATCAACGAAACTTGTAGTGGTAAAATGCATTACTCACTCCAAATTGTTGACCAAAAGAAACTTAGCAACTCCCCACATGCCTTGTGTGAAGCCTTTCTCTCACCATGTACTGTAGTTAATTATTAAAATATAAAGGATAATAGTGGTTTGAAGCATTACAAACACCCTTAACTCTTTATTTCTCAGGCTCTTGCTTTCCTCTCTCAATCTCTCTCTCTTTTCTTTTGTCCTCCCTCAAGCACCGTACACACTCTCGTTACTGTAGGTCATGTAGAGAAACAGGTCCTCATCATGGTGCTCCTGGAACACAACGAGACAGAGGTATAATGCTTAATTAAGCATGAGAAGGTGCATCACGAAGGCATGACACACCCATACTAAACACTCAAGAGCTGTCTGAGCACAATAAATGCAGTCACACATATAGCTGTAATCCTCATTTGATTATTTGTGATTTAAACAATTTCAGAAAATTTGTCTCTAAATCTGATTCTAAATACATACTAGCTTTCTATTTTCCTTTAGTTCCAGCTTGTTTTGACCCCTGTACAATCCAGGAGTTTCAGTTCTCCATAAAAGCCAACAATCTGGCCAAGTTTCATTTTTTTTATTTAGATGCTGATGGTTACAGGCAGGCTATTTTTGAGTTCCTGAAAGCGAAGAAACATTGTTGACCAAGCAGTTCTATGTTTCACATTCTAGCGGTGAAGACATTTCTGGCGTGCTGTGTCAGTCTGTTTGTGTATAAAGTGAAACTTTGCATTTACATACCTATGAAAGGACAAATTCACAAACAGCTTCGAAAAGGGCAACGATCTGATAAAAACATTTATATTTATGTAATGATGATCACACTCCTCAGCCTCCCTGGGAAGGTCTACTCCAGGGTGCTGGAGAGGAGAGTCCGGCTGCTAGTTGAACCTCGGATTCAAGAGGAGCAATGTGGTTTTCGTCCTGGCCGTGGAACACTGGACCAGCTCTATACCCTCAAGAGGATACTGGGGGGGCGTGGGAGTTTGGCCAACCAGTCCACATGTGTTTTGTGGATCTGGAGGCTTATGACCGTGTCCCTCAAGGTGTCCTGTGGGTGGTGCTCCAGGAGTATGGGGTAGATGGCCTTTTGTTATGGGCCATTCAATCTCTGTATTGTCGGAGCCAGAGCTTGGTTCGCATTGCCGGCAGTAAGTCAAATTTGTTCCCAGTTAGGGTTGGTCTTTGCCAGAGCTGCCTTTTGTCACCAGTTCAGTTCTTAATTTTTATAAAGAGAATTTCTAGGGGCAGCCAAGCGGTGCAGGGAGTCAAGTTCGGTGGCCTCTGGATTCCCTCTGCTATTTGCAGATGACGTGGTCCTGTTGGCCTTACCACACATTGACTTGCAGCCGAGTGTGAGGCAGCGGGGATGAGGATCAGTACCTCTAAATCTGAGACCATGGTTCTCACCCGGAAAAGGGTGGATAGCCCACTCCAGGTCAGGGGAGAGTCGCTTCCCCAAGTGGAGGAGTTCAAGTATCTCGGGGTCTTGTTCACGAGTGAGGGGAAAATGGAGCGGGAGATCGACAGACGGATTGGAGCAGCGTCGGCAGTGATGCGGACGCTGAAGGGGTCTGTTGTGGTGAAGAGAGAGCTGAGCCAGAAGGCAAAGCTTTCAATTTACAGGTCAATCTACGTCCCAACGCTCACCTGTGGTCATGAGCTCTGGGTAGTGACCAAAAGAATGAGATTGCGAACACAAGTGGCTGAAATGAGCTTCCTTCGCACGGTGGCTGGGCTCAGCCTTAGAGATAGGTTGAGGAGCTCGGACATCCAGGAGAGGCTCAGAGTAGAGCCGCTGCTCCTCCGCGTTGAGAGGAGCCAGTTGAGGTGGTTCGGGCATCTAGTCAGGATGCCTCCTGGACGTCTCCCTGGGGAGGTGTTTCGGGCAAGCCCATCTGGGAGGAGACCCCGGGGCAGACCAAGGACATGCTGGAGAGATTATATCTTACGGCTGGCTTGGGAATGTCTTGGTTTCCCCCCGGAGAAGTTGGTGGAAGTGGCTGGGGAGAGGAGCGTCTGGATCTCCCTGTTCAGACTGTTACCCCCGCAACCCGGACCCGGAATAAGTGGCAGAAAACAAAATGAAATGAAGCAAAATGATGGCGATGTGTTTGTGTTTGTGTGTGTAGAAATGTGCAGTTACCTCATACACAGCAGAGAGAGGGGAGCTGGATGGAGGAAGCGAGTTGTTGACAAAGAAGAAGAGCGCTTCCTCTGGTCTCAATGACACACGCTGGCGTATCAGGAAACACAACTGCCCAACTAGAAAGAGGAAGGCGGTTAGAGCAAGATAGCCATCAAGGGTGTCACTCACTGAGTATTTTTATTTCATATGAAGTACAAGAAACCAAACAACTGTGGGACATGACCTAATCATAGGTCAGTCTAGTGACCGATCCAGGGAGAGATGTTTACTATCGAGAGAACTACTGTCAGGTTCACTCAACAAGATGAAACGTTATAAACAAATGTAGAAGTACCACACTGAAGCCAGATACTTTTTCTACCACTGAATTTTACACGTCACAGCACGAAAAGCAGAAATAGAAATAGTTACACTGACAGTGGTCCCAAAATGCCATAATAAAATGAAAATTTTTCTGTGCATGTGGAAATGGAAAATAAAGAGGTCAATGCTTCATTTGGTGCATGCCAAATAAAATATGTAACAAAAATTGTTACACAATTGCTGCATGTGCATTTTGAGTCTAATTATAACTTTATACTTACCTACAGTTTTTGATCAACTTGTTGAAACTCACATGTATACGTGATCACAATTGACGCAAACTAAATTATCACACTTCCTGGCCAAGCATGCTTGCATGAGCATTTTGAATCAAGTTTGCCTTCTCACACATAGAAAGATATTTTGTAAAAGGTTGTGTGCACTTTGGAGATTACATCATGGGTCTGTGTATTTCACCTGTTAGATCTGAGGGCACTAGGTATTTCTTCTTGTCCAGTTCAGGAGCTCGTGACCTCGGGGCCCTCTCCACAATGATCTAGTAGAGGAGGAAAAATGAGTAAAGAGTTGTCACTGAAAAAGAGAGAATGTGCTATAGTGCCCAAAATCTATATATCGAGCTTAGATCAGCCGAGTTTAAAAATCATACATCTGATACTGTCTATAGAAACATCTGTGGCCATTAAACAATTGTTCTGTCGTACTGACCGGTATCTTGTCAGGATGCTTGGCCCGAACTCTCTCTCCTTCCGCTCTCCTCACCTCTAGTGGTACTGAGCGCTGGTACTGACTGCCCATCTGAAAATAATACAAAACATTATTTACAGAGCAGACAAAGGAGAAGGAGCAGTGGCTGCCTTCACTACCAATAGACTACCAATAAAACCTACCATTGATTACTGCAACATAAAATGCACTGGTTTGTAACTCAAGAGTTTTATAAAGTCTAATGGGAGGCAGGGATCAAAATCAAAATATCAATTTTTGGCACTAAATTTGTATCAGTGTTTAATTTGAGGTTATATCCCTTTATATGTGCTTTTAACTAGTATTGTGGTAAATGGCTTTATGACTGACTTCATTAACTCTTAGGTTTTAGTGAATCAGTGACTAAGACTACTGTATGGCACTTTTGAACTGATGGGATTTTTCTATCAATACACTGACAAAATACTTTGATTTTTTTTTTAAGCAACTAGTCAATTAATGAGCCATTCAAAAATAAGTTTTTTGGCATAATTTCCCCTGTTGAAACCACTAAGCGATCAAAATGTTCAGCTGTCTCTTTTCTGGGAATTATTTCATATTATATTCTTCCTTTTTATCTTCCATGGTCCTGCTGTGACCTGTGAATTTCTTTGACGACAGTTCAATCGTTTACATAACAAAAAAATACATCAAAAACGTTTATTTTCCTTTCTCCTTGTATCCTCTCTCTCTCATTTGTCTGCACTTCTTTTACTTTTCAGTCAGTCCTTCTGATCTTTCAGTCTTGACAGCATTCAAGTTTAGCCTTTAGCTTTCCGGCAAAGAATTTCACCCTTTAGCTCCTAATGTGTATCAATGTACGTTGTAGCTACAGCTGAAACGATTCATCGATTACTCCATCGAGAGAAAGTTAATCGACAACTATTCAATTGAATAATCATGTCAGCCTTGTCTCAAGCAAAATCATCAGTTTAGGGTTCGAGCTTCTTAAATGTCAAAAGTTGCTGCTTTTTTTTTGTCATTCCTACACGAAGAGTTTTTCAGTTTTTAACTTGGACTGGATTGAAGATGTCTGAAGAAGTCACGGTGGGCTCTGAAAAACGGAATGACCATTATCATTATTTTTTCACAACTTATGGAGTAAATAATTCTTTGGTTGTGGAAAATAATCGTAAAATGAATCACTGGTGAATACAATTATTTCCGCTCTTAATTTAACTAATGAATTTTCTGGCTTTCCATTTCTCATCTCTGCAATTTAGCAAATGCTTTCGGCGGTTTCATTTCAGCAATCAGCATCCACAAACATTTTCATAGGAAAATGCTATTTCTAAATGTGAACTCAATATCAAAACAAGGCATTTTAAAATTCATAGACAAGACGATTAATCGAATAAAAGCGTCACTACCGAAAATAACAATAGTTTATTAGAATGACAGTCCAGTTTGGTTATTTTATCCAGAAATTCATTATTAATTGCAAGCTATGTAATAAATGTATAGTTCCATTGATGTATGAAAGTTCACTTTTCGCGTGTTTTCTATCAGAAACCCGAAAATGTTTACAAGCAGAGCTAGCTGTGGCTGGAGTAAACAACGGTGTCAGAAACTTGGACGGAGTGACGGCGACGACGAAAACTCTTCTCTACACAACATCCTGTCATAGTCAACCAAGACGCGCCCAAAGCGCCACAGTTCTTCTTTATGTCCAGACTGTAACGATCACGAGTTTCTGTGGACGTGGTGGTTGGATCGTCGTGAAATGAGGCCACGTCACTTTTCACACCAGTATCGCGATCTGCTAGCATAACATCGCGTATCTTCCCTCTAAAATGGCTGCATTAAGACCAAGCAAACCCGCTATCTCTGCCACAAGGACATTAGGCTATCCTGTCTGTTAACCCCTCTGCGTTTTAAATAGATTTCAAAGAGTGGTTTAGCGCATTGAGCCAAAATCAGCTGTTTACGGTGCCAGCTGACCACTGTAGCGCTAACGGGGCATGGATATACAAGAGGGTGGTGGTCACGTACCTTTGAAAATCAAGGTTCACACAACAAAACAAAACTAGACGACGTCCACTGCCCCCTTGTGTAGCAGACGTCTTCAGGAATACCCCAAATTAAAATTATTACCTCAAAGCTACAATAATAACAAGCGAGATTACGTTCTGTTTCGAAGATGTCGACTGGGCTCGCTAACGAAAACAACAGAAACTACAACGCCCACCCAACTTATCTGCGACCAATCGGAGACGAGTATTTAGGCTGACAGTGAAGTGTGGCCATTCAGAGGGAAGCTCATTTCGGCCACTTGTATTCGCAATCTCATTCTTCCGGTCACTACCCACAGCTCATGACCACAGGTGAGCGTTGGGACGTAGATTGACCTGTAAATTTAAAGCTTTGCCTTCTGGCTCAGCTCTCTCTTCACCACAACAGACCGCTTCAGCGTCCGCATCACTGCCGACGCTGCTCCAATCCGTCTGTCAATCTCCCACTCCATTTTCCCCTCACTCGTGAACAAGACCCCGAGATACTTGAACTCCTCTACTTGGGGAAGCGACTCTCCCCCGACCGGGAGTGGGCTATCCACCCTTTTCCGGCTGAGAACCATGGCCTCAGATTTAGAGGTGCTGATTCTCATCCCCGCCGCTTGACACTCGGGTGCAAACCGTCCCAGTGAGAGCTGGAGGTCACTGTTCGATGAGGCCAACAGGACCGCGTCATCTGCAAATAGCAGACAGAATCCAGAGGCCACCGAACTTGACTCCCTCCGCCTCTTGGCTGCGCCTAGAAATTCTGTCCATAAAAATTATGAAATTATGACCCCTTCTCTGCTCCTGTAAATGTCTATATCCTTACACTAACTTTACTTCTTCCCCAGAGTCTTTGTGCTTTATCATCCTGCAGGTTTTTCTAGGTCGCGGTGGGAGCTGCTGC
>KV751355.1:3688634-3712816 GCA_001698575.1 Mola mola | reverse complement strand
CTAGCACAGAAATCCAATAACTGAACACCACTCGGGTTCAGATCGGGCAGGCCGTTCCTCCCAATCCCACCCCTCCAGATCTCGCTGTCATTGCCCACATGAGTGTTGAAGTCTCCTAGTAGGACGATGAAGTCCCCAGTAGGGACACTCTCCAGCACCTTTTCCAAGGACTTCAAAAAGGGTGGGTACTCTGAACTGCTATGTGGCGCATAGGCACAAAGGCGCAAACCACAGTCTGGACCCGTTCCCCAACCCGAAGGTGCAGGGAAGCAACCCTTTCGTCTACTAGGGTAAACTCCAACACATTGGCTGAGAAGCTATTAATAAGCCCACACCTGCTCTCCGCCTCTCACCTGGGACAACTCCAGCATAGAAAAAAGTCCAACCCCTCTCAAGAAGACTGGTTCCAGAACCTGAACTGTGCGTTGAAGTTAGGCTGACTATATGTAGCCGGTATCTCTCAACCTCTCGCACAAGCTCAGGTTCCTTTCCCACCAGGGAGGTAACATTCCATGTTCCAATAGCCAGCTTCAGCAACCGGGGATCGGACCGCCAAGGCCCCTGCCTTTGACTGCCACCCTATCCACATAGCACCGGACCTCTATGGCTCCTCCTGTGGATGGTGGGCCCACATGAGGACGGACCCATGTCTCCTTTTCGGGCTGAGCCCAACCGGACGCCATGGAGAAAGGCCTGGCCACCAGGGGCTCACCTATGGACACCTTCCCCAGGCCTGGCTCCAGGGCGGGTTCCTGGTATCCCTCCAGGCAGGGTACACAAGTCCTTGTTGGTCACCATCATAGAAGCCCCAGTAACCACATGAGAGAAATTACGTAAAAGTCCCAAAAGCTTGATGCGAGCATGCCGTTTTGCTTCTGATAGGTTTGTCACAGGTAAATTAAAATACATTACTGGAAAACATTCTACAGTACAGGAAAAAAGCCACAGTTCGGTAAGCATGATGAAAGTGATTTTATTCCACCAATCTTAATTTATTGAAATATGGTCACTGTGAATGCTCAATACACCTTACATTTGTCTTGTACATTCTGCGCAAATGCCACCACCTCTGATGTAAGCATGGGGTCAACTTTCTGTTAGATTCTTTTCAATATACACAAATAATTTTACATTTTCCAAAAAAAATTAATTTCCTTGAAAAAACGCGATTTACCTCTAACACTTTTTTCTTAAAACACCATTTATTGGTGTTTATGGTACACACAATGTTTGTAATGTACTATGGATAACAGTTAATAGAGTCACACAGTCCTTAGTGCCTTTCTGGTAGGCCTCAGCAGTTCATGCATTGCTCTACGGCAAGGCACTGTCCCACAGACTGGAACAAGTGAGACCCAATGCTACATTCAAATGCATTGTTACAGCATTTCAGTCGCTCCAGACTTGTGAACAATTCAATAGCACTGAATCGCTGTAGTACTGTTTCCATGTTTGGAGCAGACAGCTATCCATGATGGTGCACCCGGGACGTCCCTCTCCATGCATTCTTATCAAACAGCAGCTGTGGCCGTAGTCAGTTTGAGGGCATCCGACAGATTGCGCTGTCGGACTCTGGGGTTACTAATGGTTTCCAGATGGGACTCAGGCACCCATCCACGATGCCGATCAGACAGTCTTGTCCCCTCTACCCAATCTAGGAAGAAGGAATCAAAACAAAGCAAATTAATGCTTTTTCTCTTAGTTCAGATTTATAATCTACAGTCAAACAGGTGAAATGCTTCCGTCCAAAGAGAATGATGGATCAGGTAATGTGTTGGACTTACTATCACTGCTATGTTGGTGAACTAATATAATATCGGCTTTTTCCAACGATAGTTCATCAGGCTGCTGGGACACAGAGGCTCGGATACACTGCATCTGTGGAAAATCTGTACATGGACAAAAAGGACCGAGGTCAGACCTGATGTCATTAAGAACTACCTATTACATGATTAGGAGGTTACTATCACATACTGTATAATGCTTTTTTGTGCCCCTTATGAATAAAGGGAATGTATTCCATAAAAAAAACAAGTACCCACAGGTTTACTCAATACAAAGTAGGAATTTGACTCTTCATTGCATTGGGGGGAAAGTAAGTGGTTTTAGTCGAAGTCCACTTTAAACCAACATATAGAACTGGTGACATTACATGTTCATGTACAACACCAGAGCTCATTCCCAAAATTCAATGTCCTGCATTATATATACTGTGCCCTAAAACACACGTCTGTCAGCTCAGGAATGACAACTTAATAAAAAGGTTCTGGTTGCATGCCGACCAGTGGCACCAAGGATTATATTCTCTCAGCCACACTCATGCATCATTTTTGTTGGAAAACTTAGAGGCATAGTGAGCCACCTAGTTTTGTTATACTGACATTATTTACAAACGTTTTAATATTTTTGTAAATATCTTAGGGAACTAATATCTATATTTCATTAGATAATCTTGTGTTTGAATAACGGCTAAATTTCTTGAATGAAAAATCTTTGAATTAAAACGCCAGTACGTAAAAAAAATCGCATGGTTGCAAAGACATAATTAATTGGAGTGATAAAACAATGTGGGTTTTTTTTTTGCAAATGCAATGTGGGACCAATTACAAATCCTTTAACATATCAGTGGTTTCCTATACATCCCTTAACCATATTACAAATTCCTAAAATGAAACTAAGTCATCAAAATTTTGAGAACACCTTCCCTAAAAAGAAAGCAACCGTCAAATATGGAGTTATCCACCAAAATAGGTTTAGGTATGGCATCATATCTGGTTTTCCCTTGTGGGAGCTTTTGTGACATCCCCCTACCAGGCTGACATAAACATTTCATTCAACTCTTGACTGCTTTACTGCACAATATGTGAATGTTGAACTAGATCGCCCCCTGCTGTCTACATGGCAGAGCACAATTCTAACATTTTTTAAGTTTTTGCTAAATAACTCACAATACCATTTCTTATGTGATGTTGAATGTGTAGGTGCAAAATGATGAATAGTGCTCTGAATCAGAATTTACAATACAGTAACCCGCTAGATGTTAAGTATGTAGGGAATGACTGAACTACACAGAGATTTGAGACAGTTCATTTTTTAGTCTTACCTTGTGCAGCAGAAAAATCTATTTCAGCATGTGGCCGAGAAAGAGCAGATATCCATCGTAGCTTATCACTTCTGAAGGAAGAAAATGCAAAGATGGTTATACCTTCTGCAACGTTGTTACGTGACAGCCAATAGACACATTCCCCTGCCATGAACTCAGTCTCTTACTGTGTGTCAGTCCGTAGCAGCAGGGCTTTAGTTGACATGTGCAGCCGGAATAGGTTCTTCTGGAGGGAGTGAAGTTTCACGCGGCAGTTCTCTGCACGCAGGTCTGATACAGGAGAGTGGTCGATCACTGTGAACCTTCCTCCTCTGAGGGAAGCAAAGCACAAAAGAGAAATGAGGTGGTGGAAGGGAAGAATGTGATGAGATTGCGAGAAGGATAAAAGGCAGTGGATATGAAGGAAAACAGGATGTAGCTAATGGTGATGAGAGAGATGCCAGGTAAGGATGGATTATTTGAATGTGTTTGCTCACTCTTTTTGTAGTGAAAGTAGCAAGTAGTCATTGAATAGGTGCAAATAAATATTCCTCTCAGTATCCTTTAGAGAGAAATCTATCAGTTCAGTGACCGGCCCTTCTCGCACCAGCCTCCGAGACTGACTGATCAGGGGAAGAGTCTAAAAAACACAAACACAGAAAACAGAGAGACAAAGAAAGCAAGGTGAGCTATCATTTTTGAGCGTGAGAGTTAATTTTTTACAACAAGAAACGACAAAATGAAAATGAGTCACAGTCCACCTAATGTTTTTGGACTGGCTTATTGTAGTGTGCTCAACCACATGGAAACTAGTTTTTAATGCATAAATATATATTGCATGTATGCATATAATATATTTTCACCCTATAAAATGGAAAAATAATTTTGTTGCATTACGCGTCTCAGTAGATTGCACAAATATTACTGCAAACTGGAAAAACTGTTCAGTAGTGGTGGAATTTATGGTTGAGATAAACAAAAATGGTTTTTCCCAACATTGACACATTATTTTAGACACATACATGATGTGTCTAAAATAATTAAACTGATGATCATACAATTAACTATTCATCTATTTATCAGATTTTATCTATTTATCTTGTTCTCCTTTTCTTTATCGCTTTTGTGTTCATGAGTACATTATGCACTCTTAAAATTACTGTTTCTTTGAAATACCAGTGATAATCTCCAGTCACTTGCAGTCTTTACCTACCCTGCATTCAAAGTCAACCTTTGCACTTAGAGAGACCAGGGACTCGATGCTTTTCATCTGAGTGATGCTGTCGTTGCTCTCTTGAATCAACTAAAGGAGAGATTAATTAAAGAAAAGAGTTTTTCACTGAGGAGACATTATTCAACAGTACTAACATGTCTCTGTGCTGCGTTAATGTGACGTGAAAGGGGGATGTTGCCATACCTTCTCCAGAAGTTTTAAAGACTTGATGGCCTGAGTCGCCTCCACAGTACCAGGAGTTGTTCTCTTCACAATGTTCTGGACAGAAACAGTGTGTTTGTGTTAAACTGAGTTTGTAAGATGAAGCAAGTTGTGAACCATCAACACGAACGCATGCACACCTGAACCAGCAGCTTAAGTCTTGTGATTCTTTGGAAAGGAAGGACAAGGAAGGAACGAAGAGGCAGCCTCTGACAAATAGGACTCCTCTCCAGTTTTTCTACAATCCTCTTGAATCCCTGATTTTCATTCCTGGAGTAAAAAAAAGAGTAATAATTAATGGCAAGATAATTTAGTCTTTTACCAAACCACAAGAAAAAGGTCAACAACGACAACCCCAAAGCTTGAAAAAATGGCTTACATGAGTCTCTGGTAGGTGGCATCCTGATAAGACTGGTTGGTGAGGTAGGGCACATAAACCATTTTGAAGCGCTGACAGTGGCGAGCGATGATATCACACACGGTGAAGGATATGATGTTTGACTCGACTCGCTCCTCCAGCTTTGATAAAAAACTAAAAAAAAAAACACCACAAGGAATTCGTTTTAGCTTGTTACACAAACCGGTTTGGTAATCGTTTACTGAGCATTTTATGTCAGAGCTTAAAGGCGAGATTGAAAATCTAGGCACATTCAACTGACTAAATAATGTGTCATATTTCTGACCTGTGGCTGATGGCGCGGACATCCGCCAGCCGCGAAAACAGCCAATTCCTATCCTGAGTGGTTAACAGCGCCCCCAGCTGTTTGGACTTCACAAAGTGTTGCACGACAATGTCCAAACTCCGGCAGTAGGAGGCCTCTGACGTCACCACCTCGAACCTCACCTGACAGGAAAGAGAAGATTTATGAAAACTGGAAAGGACTGAAAGAAACTAGACCTCTAGACAGTACATTTATGCACAAGTTTTTGTCACTTGCAGAGCACTCTTAGACAAGGATATGACTAACCAAGGAGGAACATTTCACAACAGGCAGCATCCAAGCTCAGACACATGTCTACTACTACAAGAAAACACCAACAGTAACATGTTTATGCAATCATGTCTTCTGGGAAGTCGCACTCTTCTGCCAATAAAAGTTGGATGGATGGGAGGGTTATTCTGTGATGTGGCAAGTTTGAGTATTTGCATGAATTTTGTAGTTTTACGTGTGGAGTAATAGCAACAGAAATGTTATGTAAGTTACGCAATATCTCGGAGGCCACCCATGGTCCAGTGTTAGAAACAAATGAGGATGTGTCATGCTTTTAAGTGTCCATAAGATTCCTATGAACACTGTGCAGATATAAACCCTCCTAATAATCCAATTGCTGTTTAACATTTACTCTACAAAATGTGACCATTTCGGCCACTCTAATCAAAGGTAGAATTAAACCGTATGAAAAATTAAAGCAACTTAATTTCGAGAGAATCCTGAATTTCACTGAGGTGTAAACAAAAGTACTATTTACAATTCACTCAATGGAAAGATAGCAATAATCAGGCACCGTTTATTGTTTATTCCTGCTTCCATAAAACTCAGTGGCTTCAAAGGGCACCATCTTTTCTGCAATCAGATGGTGAATATTCCTGCATATATGCAGCGTGTACTACCTCTTGTAGTCGTCTCTGGTCCTCCGTCAGCTCCTCCAGCTCAGTGCTGTTCCGGACCGCCGGCAGCTCCCGCCACAGCGTGGACGACTGTGTGAGAGATATGGATAGGCGTGGGGAGGAAGGCCTGCCTTCACTCTTCGGGGGCTCAGGGAGAGGCAAACTTTGAACCTTGGTGATGGACCCTGTGTGGGACAAGGGGTGTTTACGCCAGACAGTCGGCAGGGGAGGTAGGGGTCTGCGGGCTGGTGGAGGTGAGGGAGCAGGGGACGGGGCAGTATCCTCAGACACCAAGATGACATCGGAACGAGCCTGGCGCAGAATCTCGGAGTTCTGGGCGGCCTCGCTGTACTGCTGATAGAGCTGAGCAGCATCTGGGAGACACGGGAAGTGAAAGAGACAAAGAAAGAAGAGGGCACACCAGAAAATGGAGATTGAAAAATGCAGGAAGGAAAGGAAGGAAGATAGACAGAGACAGAAACAGTGTTTGCCAAAAGGACTTGTTTGCATTTAACATTCCTTTTACATGTACTTGCTGGAATGCAAAGTCAAAGCGGCAGCTGTTTTTCCCCTCAAGTTAGGAGACACAAATTCTTGCAGAAACCTGTCTGCAGCTCGCACAGACACAAACACACTCACACACTCATGCCCCATTTCTCATAATATCAGAGTGAATTATAGCTAAAGGAGCCACTGTTGTTTAACATTTTTAAATGCTGTGAGCCTACAGTAAACTGCAAAGATTTACTTTCATTTGTGATTTTCCTTTACACTGTGAGGCAACATTAACTGAAGACAAGATAAACAGTTAAGTAGACCCGTATTAACGCAGAGATGAATCATGCACACTAAAAGGAAATGCTGAGTCGTGTCAGGCTTTTCCCGACCACAGGCAAAGAAGATATGAGCTGAAGGTACGTCACTGAGCCACCTACACAGCCTTTTATTTCAAAATAAAAGGCTTTTATTTCCGAAAAGACTGTGTAACAATATAAATATTCATTCTGAAAACTGACATTGGTAAATAAAAAAGACGTTAAATTGTAAGAGAAGTTTCAACTCATTTTGAAAATGAATTGTGCCTTAAAGGTTTGTATATTGCTTTTAACGTGCATAACCTGAATTAAACAAAAACAAAGATGGAACAGAGATACTCACTGAAATATTTTGAGTTCCTTTTCCGTCTTTCAATTGTATCCAAGACGTTCCTACAGGGCCAATAAAGAGTCACAACAAATTTTTACAATTGTAAAGACTAAGAAAATAGTTTTGACAATAATGTGGAAAGATCGCATTGATCTTAAAACAATAAGACATTTCTGTGACCTTGACACGTAACTACAGAATTGTCTGAAACATGACATATAAATCTCATATAGACTGTAATCGCACTCAGATTTATCATATGCATGGTGATTTCACTCACCTTAGCTCGACCTCTCCCCAGCTTTTGCTTCGATCATCCTCATCATCTGGAATGTAAAAGTATCCATTTGTCAAAACATTATAAAAAAGCATTCCCATCAGTCTATTTCTACTTAATTTCCTTTGATCTAGACAGATGACAGAGAAACAAATAAAAACAAGTTAGTTCATTTAGTAACCCTCTACAGGCAAGATGTAGTATGTTTCAAACACAGGTGCTTTTCAAGTTATGCCTCAAAGCAGGATCAACCCGAGCTTTTTAGGATGAGCTTCTGGATTTCCCTCGTGTTCTCTACCTCCACCACCTCATTGCCGCCCACTACTTGTAACCACAGGACTGTGACGCAGTTTCTAGCTAAATAATGTGAGGTAGATTACTGATTGCTGCACTGATTGGCAGATGTCGCCGTCATATTCTAGGTTATGTGACGGACAAAATGATGCAAGAAACTCTCAGACCGAAAGCAGAAGAAATGCCTTAAAGATTGTTTGTGATTGAAGCTGTCCATGTGCCAAATCAAATGTCAATCAAAACCCAAATTAAAGGGTTAATTATGTGGCTTTCTAAATATTAATTTGAGCTGAGAACCTGGATCGCCATCATTCTCTGTTTACCTGTTGTAGAGAATATTCTGGTCCTGCGATCCCTTCCAACACCTTCCTCTTCTATATGCTCTGCATCTCTTCTTTCAGTGGTTTTACGGATCCCCCTTCTTCGTAATCGAGCTTCTAGACCCAGATCTCGGAAACTGCAGCTGCTCGTCAGAGTCCCCCCTTTTATTTTCATTTCTGCCACCTCTCTGCTATCAATCTCAGTTCGCTCTCCTTCCCTCACAGCTTCCAACTCCTCCGCAGTACTCATCTCTTTACATTCCTCTCCCTGCCTTTTCTCTTCAATTTCAACCATTCCCTCAAACACCTCTTGACCCTCACCCTCTATGGAGGTATTGAGGAGGTCACATTCAGTGTCATAACTAAGAATGGGGCAGCTGTTAGGTTTGTACAGTGTGTTGCTCACAGATAAATACATTTCCACTTCCTTCTCTCTACTTGATGTTTCCACTTCTTCTGATAACCTAACATCATCACCCTGTGATTCACTAATTTCCACCTTTATCTCTGCCTTTTCTGTCTGAAGTTGACGGAAAGGGTCAGTCTCTTCGTCCATGCTTTGATCCTCTTTGCCTTCTGTGTCTACGAGTGTATCAGCATGAGTGCGTGTATGTGTATCACCATGCATAGCCGTAAACTGGTCAGCATGCATGCCAGTTTGGCTCTGCCCCATACCTCTCAATCCCTCCATCTCCAATGGCTCTTCCTCCTCCAGGTCTGGATCTGACTGCTGTTCATCCATTCTCAGTTTAACACCTGGTACCTCCCCAGTCTGTTGTGCATCCTCCACCTGCTGTTCGTCGTCCTTGATGGCTCCCTCTGCCTGGTCGACTCCTTGGTCTCCTTGTACCTCTTCATTACATTCATCCAGAGTCTGTTCCTCTGAGTTTCCCAGAATCTCCCGCACCACAGTTTTGGCCCATTTTAGGTGGGGGGCTTGGGAATGTCGCTTGGGCTCTTCAGACATGCTCCAAGCCCCGCTCAAACGGATACAAATGGCCTCCACCTGTTCAGGGCTCATTGCTGCAGTGTCGAGCCGAGCCAAGATGGGTTTAATTTGTTCTAAATCTACCTGAGAACGAACATCAGCATAGGGATTATCCGGGACAGGCAAAGATTGCTCCCTGTCCCTTTCCAAATCTTTATTTTTCTCTCTCCACTCAATGAGGAGTCTTTCAGTCTGCGAGTCTCTGTTTATTGGACCTTTTTCAGCATATGGGTGTGCCTTTTTGCACTTCATTCCCTCTCCAGTCTCTGTGTTTTGAAGCTTGATGTCCACCTCAGTCTCTTCCATGGATGTCCTTTCCTCTGTGGACGAATTATACCCACTCTTGCTCTCTGTCTCCTGGTCATTGATCATCGGGTATTCATCATTTCTGCTCAGTGTCGGATGCCGGTTATCTTGAGGTTCCCACGTGGTCCTTTTTAAAGTCAGGTCATCTTCCTCCTCTCTTTTTGCCTCACCGACTTGCGATGGTGACTTCTTGCTGGTTTTTGACCGGGGCAACGTTTGCCCAATCACACAGAAGATATACTTTGGCTGTTTTTCCCTCCCTTGGTCGTCTTCATCAACCATCTCGCCTTTCCCCATTGTCCATTCTTCTCTTTCATCTACCTCACGCCCCTTGTAGGCACCAGGTGAAGGGTCATCATACGCAACTCCACCTTCCCAGAACTCCTGACAGTCCTCATAGTCCTCATCTTCCTCTTTATTGTCCTCCTCATCTCCACCACTGGACACAGTCACAAAGCCGTCCTCTCCTGACAGCACTCTGTCTCTGTCTTCTTTCCACCCTGTTTCACTTCCTCCTTCACTCTCAGAGCGGGCCCAATTATCGCTCCCACCCTCCTCCTCCCTGTCACTCTCCTCTGTGTTATCTGTCAGTTTGTCTCCCTCTGCTTCCCTCCACCGGCTTCCCTCTATCCCTCCATCGCTGTCTGACAGATGTCCCTTGTCTCTCTTAGCTCTTTCGCGCCAGCCTTCACCCACTTCTTCTCCATCTACACTTCTCTCCCTTCCTGTGTCTCCTCGATACTCATTTCTCCCTCCATGTCTTTGCCTGTGACTGCTTTGGTCCAAATAGTACTCATCTGGTTCCTCTTTCACTCTCTGCCCTTCTCTTCCACACTCAGCCCGTGACTCCATACTCCTCTCTCTTCTGTGTCTCTCTCTGTCAACAAAGTCTTCCTTACTATTTTTGCCCCTCTGTGGCTCTAACCACATCCTTCTCTGCTCTGGCACGCCGCCTGGCGTCACTCCTCGATCTCTCTCTTGCCTCTCACTCCTTTTATGCTCCGTCTGATTCCTTTCAGCAGCTCTCTTTGGATCTCTCTGTTCGTCCGTGTCTCTGTCACTTTCAGTAGTGCTCCACTCTCCGCTGCTCTGGGCTCGTGGTTGCACCCTGGAAGCGGTCTCGTTCCAGGATCGGCTGCCTCTGCCTGTGGAATCATCCCACCGGGGATCCACCTCTCTTTCTTTTGCTTCCCTGCCTCTTTCCTGCTTGGACTCTCTGTATCTGTCATACCCTCTCCTGTCATCCTTAACGTCTCTCACATTCTCCTTCCATCTTTCTCCCTCCCTATCTCCCTCCCTCGCTGTTCTCCTGTTACCCTCTCTGTGTCGTTCTCTGTCCTTTTCCAGTTCCCTCCTCTTGGATTGATCCACTTCTCTGTCTCTGTCCCTGTATCTGTATCTGCCTCTGTCGCCCCCTTCACTTCTGCTGTAGTGATACTGCAGCTCCTCTCTCTTTCGCTCCCTCCTCATATCTCTTTCATCACTGTCTCCTTCACTTCTGGTATCCCTCTGTCCCTCTCTCCTCTGTGCCTTTTTCCTCTCCTCCCTTTCTGGGTAGATCTCCCTGTCTCTTCTTCCATGTGGGGATGGCACCCTGGCCTCTCTCTTTCCCATGTCAGGCCTTGGTTTTTCTCTCTTTCTCATTGCATCCCTTTCTTTTCGGTCCCTTGTATCATCCATATCTCTTCTCCTGTCTTGAAAATCAACATCATACTCCTGATATCTTTCCCTCTGCCGTGGTTTCTCATCTTCTACAGGTCTTCTTCCAGTGGTTTGTCCCTCCTCCTTTGCCCTGCTTCGGATCATCTCATCTCTGTCCCTCATTCTGTACCTGTCTCTCTCCCAGTCATCTGTCTCTCCTCTCTTTGGCCAATCTCTCTGCCTCCTTTCACCTCTCTCTTTCTCCACCTCAGTGGTGGCTGTCATTCTTCTGCCACAATCACTGCTATTTTTTCTTATTCTTGGAAACGTGTCACCTTTCTTCATCCCCTTTTCTACCTCTCTCTCTATATCCTTCTCCATATTTGACAGCGGCCTCCCGTTTCTGCTCCTGTCATCTTCCTTTTTCCTCTCTCTCTCGCCCCACTCTTTTTCTCCGTCTCTGGGCCAGGGTGCAGGAGCTCGGTCTCTTTCATAATATCTCTCCCGTGGATCGATATCGTTGTATCTTGCCTTGTCCCTCATTTTCTCCATTTGTCTTTCTCTCCTCCAGTCCTCCTCGCGGTTGCCGTCTCTCTCTCGCTCCGACTGGGCAGTCATCGCTGGCCTGGGACTTGGATCCCGGGAGACTTTTCCACCTGGCTGGAGCTTGCGGTCAGATGTGTTTATGTTAGCTAAAGTATCAAAGAGGGTGCAGCTGGGCCTTTTGGTCCCCATACTATCATAGTTTGGAGAGCCTGAAAGATAGTAACACTCCATATAATCAGTTTAGAACACAAACACTAAACATAAAGACATTTACAGGAACAAATTACCAAAATGTAGAAGAACTTGGGGAGAATAAGGAGTCTTAGGAGACTTTTTTCAACATATTTAGTAAACATCATAGAATTGACTAGCAATACTTGGATATCTATATCTCACTAATGTAACTGCTGCTTTTGGAAAATCACAAATTTTTAAATTAATTTAGCATGTTATTCTGGTATTTAATTTAGTAATGTACTATAAATTCCTGCACATGTACTTCGAGCTAAAAGCTGTGTGATATCTTATGCCATTACGGCTGTATTGTAAATGTACAGTAGAGCTGGGAAAAGGCAGGCCTAATAAAAACTGACACCATCTTACAGTTCTCTAAGAATGCAGCAGGGACCTGCAAAGCACCACAGAGCAACAGACGTCTTTCAGAAAGTGAGGCCTGTGACACATAGGCACGGCATGTTGCATGTAAACCACAACTAAGCTCGATCTAACACTGTGCCCAAAACAGAAGCAATTAAGAGATCGTGTTTGGCTGAAAATCATTATAAAACAGTAAAGAAACTCACCTGAATGTCCCCCCCCCCCACCCCGCTTCAGCTCAGCTCAAAAGCATGGGATTGCACAACACATAAGAATTCATTCCTTCTTATTCACACTGTCTAGGTGCCTAAAAGCCTCGGTTTCTTCAAGTAAATCAATCGTTATCTCTTGTTCTCAACACTTTGACTCTTGTGGAAAACTTAATGTTTAGCCTGAGCTCTCCTTGCTTTTCCCTCCAGCCCTCTCTCTCGCGCTGTATCTCCACCTCCCCTCCTTCCTCAAATTCCCAAACAAGTCTCAACAGATTGACACTTATCTTTCCCCTCCTCCTTCTCAGTCTTGAGTTTTCAGTTGCTGTTGCTGAAAAGGGAGACCTCTAATAAATCAAACTACCGTATGTCCACTCCTTTTCCTTTCTCTTCATTGCTGACGTGCTCCCCTGCTTGGACCCTTCTGGTGAAGAAAAGAAAAACAGTAGATAACTCTCTCCTGCCCAATATTTCTCTCACGAAACACAGGAAGTATACCTCCTTGGTGTCTCTCCTGAAGCAGCGATTGGTTGATATGTAGTAGTCGGGTGTGTCTGCACAACACACATACAGGCAGGTAAGGCTGTGATAACACAAGGTGGGGGGAAGGGAGGCAGAGAGTAAAGTCTGAGAGCACACACAGAAGCTCAGACTAAAGCCTGAGAAAACTTCCCTAAATTCTCCTGAGACGTAGTAAATAATGAAAGAAAGCAAACCATGCTCTCTTATAGTTTCAAAGAAGAAAAAAAAAAAAAAGATTAAGCAATCATTTCAGAGGAAACCAAGGGAGGAGCATTACAGTGGTAGTCTGAGAATGATTATCCTAAAATTGGCTGTTCTACTTTGTTGACTGAGGGCTGGAGTGACCAGTGATGAAAGGTCTCTGTCCTCATTTCCAAATAAAGGCAATAAGGCCAACTGTCACATGTCGCTTGTTTTATGCATTTAATTAACATTTACTAACCAACTTATATTTACAGGATATCTCATTACTTCCACCTCGTGTTTGTTAGCCTGTTAGCAGGATTACACAAAAACTGCCATTTGGATTTCAATGAAACCTCGTGGGAGGATGGGGAACGAACCAGACAGGAACCCATTACATTTTGGTGCAACTCCAGTTCAGATTTATGCATTTTAACACTTTATACACCACTTTATTAGGTAGGTGTGCCCCTAGGTATAACAAATTCAGCATAACACATGAAATTCCACCTTTATTAGAGTTAATATGTTTATATGCACTTTTTTGTGTCTAATTTGTAGCCTGTAGTTTGTGGTGATTTTTAATTTTATTGCTCTATTCTTTATATACTATATCCACACCATTTATAGCAATGAGGGCATCAGGTTAGTTTAGTACTCAGTACACGGCTGCTCCCTGTTTAAGTAGGTTATAGTTCAACATTTTGATAAATGGGCTGAATTCTATTTCTCATTTAGAGTAAGATGACAGTTTCTAAATACACTGAGCAAACGCAACTGAACAATGTAGATAATCTTTGACCTCATCATTTTTAACTTTTTCTTTGCAAAGTTTTTGACAATTGGGTTCAGATGACAAGACATGAACAGCCCTCAGGCTATTCAATGGAACTCTTTAAAGATTAGAGGCTGTATTGTATTCAAATTCTTGATGATCTAAAAAGTGTGAGCAACATATTACTTTTGTTACTCAAGTTTTGCTGCTAAAGCACTTGAAAAATTGATTTATTGGTACTATGTTGTGAAACGTTGCATAAATGTGTCAGCCTAGCATTTTCTCAATTCCAGAGCGAAAGAATCTACAAACATACTTTTAGTAGTCAAGTACACACAAACTATAGACATTTGGAATTTATACATTAATTTTTTTGTTATTTTGTATTAAACAAAGGTGGTGATACAATTATAGAATTTTGCTGGAGGCCGTAGTTTACGTAATCTAGTGTATGAGAAATTAAATCACACCTATACTGTAGGTCAAGTCTACTAGCACCATTTTTTGCACCAACTTTACACATTATGGACAGTATTATTTAACCAAAAGTACAAAAACATTAAAAGATTTTGAACCTGGGGCCTCTATGTGAAATAAATCTAAAACTGAAGGATAACCAGAGCACACAGAATTATTTATAATAATTACTTGTTACATGTGTTTTATGGGTCAGGCAGTCATTTACTGATCACCTCCATAGCTCAGTAATGGTAATGTCTGTCCGTTGGATTACCCTAAAATTTGTACATTCACTGTTCTCATGAACCATACTGACTTTGGTCATCGTTTCTATAATTATGAGTAAATTCCACTCTTTGGATTTCTGTACAGACATAAAGGTCTTTGCTGTACTCCTTAGGGCACTGTCCCACATACAGTATATAAAAAAAAACCCCACTGGCAAACGACACAATATTCACATTCATTGGCAAAGCAAATTTACGTCCTGCACTTGAAATGAGTTTAACTTAGATGACCTTTGACAATATCCCTACTACTATACTATATGGTGTGCCAAGAAAATATCCAGTATGTCCCAGGAAATACATAACACTGTGTCCAATGCAGTGAGTCAGCAAACATGCTTTTTCTGGTTATTCCTACCCACAATCCTTAACAAACCAGAAGCAGCACAGCTCTTTGACCGATAACAAAGTCCATAATAATAATAAAGAGATTGCACCAGAATAAACAATGCTACAATGACATGGCATGTCCCAATTCTATATCTACTGCATGCAACAGTGTTTTGTCAGAATAAAGCAGGCCTGTGCGATTTGGGACACAGCCTGTGTGTGGTGGACTCATGAAAGTGTGCAGAGTGCAAATCGGCACCCTTATTTCTAAGTGTCAGATCCTGCTATGCCCACTATGACCTTAACTGGCAATGCTCATTTGCTTGCATTTGTGTGTGACAGTAACCCTTTTGTTTCCTTTGGAGTGAAATGTTTCAACATCTATTGGATGGATTGCTTTAAAACTCGGTTTGCGTAGAATATTAATGTTCCTTCCTCAATTATAAACAACTTTGAGAGATCCATTTACTTTTCCTCAAGCATCAAATTTTAATTTGTCAAGCTCTATCTACAAAAATAATGACATTGCAGACAGTCTTAGCTGAAGTCTCTAGTGATGATTATTAAATGTTGCGTTAGCCAAAGTAGTGGGTGTACAAGGCATCACGCTGGCGTTAATTTCACTTTTCGAGTGTTAATGAAAAATAAATATTTTTTAAACACTGCACTTACTTGGAAGGAAAATATTGCGTTGGTGACGAGTCTTATGAAATAGGGATTACATAGACTTAGTGGTTAGTACGGCGTTCACAGACAGAGGATGCAAGTTTTTCAAGAGGCACACACGAGGAGATTTAACCAGCTGAGCCGCAGCGGGCTCTCCGATCACGTGACGAGAGCGCGCGTCTCTCATTGATCACGCTTCATTGGGGGCCGGGGGTCACGTGTGTGTGTGTTTAGTTTCACTTCCGCACCTTGGTGTTTCTGTAGCCTGTTAGCATGTCGGCTGCAACTTCACAGGAAAAGTGCGTTTATTATCCAGCACAGAAAAGAAATGTTTGGTTAACGTTCTTTTAAAAACTACAGACGTTTTTTTTAACCATATTCTGTCAGTTTTACAAATAACAGCTTCCCTGTTGAATATGTAAGTAAGGAAGGGACGTTAGCGTGTACATACTCGTCCAACTACTGGCAGCTTCTCGGCGACAATACCAACGAAGACGGTTTTCCCGGTCATTTACAGTAAAACACGTCATGAAGGTAGGTAAAAAGTGTTTCCCAAACTTAACGTCTGGAACATTGTTAAGTTTATCAATTTTCCGGGCGGTTTGCTCAGGAAAACTTACTGCCTCATGCAGCGACGAACGTGCATTTTGTATGGTCTCTATATTTAATGGCTAAAGGCTAAAAATGTGGGTGTATGATCACGCTGAAGTTGTTTGCAATGAACGGTTGGTGTGCGATTGCAAATTTCACGACTTGATTTTGATGTATTTAGAATAAGAAGGACCTACGTGAATTTTACACAGTGATCAGCCACGATATTAAAACCTTATACATGTGAAGTGAGTAAGAGCAATCTTCCTGTTACGATCAACGCAATGTTCTTCTAGGAAACCTTTGGCTCTGGCATTCAGATGGAGGATAATTTCACACCTAACACACGCCTAAACATTACTGCAGGCCAAGCACACCCCCTTATGGATGGTTCAAGGACCGTACAAAGAGCCCAAGTCATCCAAATACCCCAGATCCTAATGCAGTGGCACATTTGAGAGATGTGATGGGACAGAGGCCTCACATACACACACACAAATTAAAAATCTGCTGCCAATCTACACCAGGGCTGCAACAATTAATCCATTAGTTGATCCAAGGAAGCTTTATCAACAGCTATTTTGATAATCAAATAATCATTACAGTCTTGTTTCGAGCAAAATATTTGTTGGTTCCACTGTCTTAAATGTCAGGATTTTCTGCTTTTCTTAGTCATGTCTGGTAGTAATTGAAGGGTCTTTGGGTTTTTACTATTGGTTGGAGTAAAGAAGCAACTTGAAGACGTCACCCTAGGCTATGGAAAATGTGATGAGTATCTTTCACAATTTATAGGATAGATTATTAATCCATTAGTCATTAAAATAGTCGACAGCTTAATCAATTTATAAAATAGTGATGAGGTGCAGCTGTAATCCATACAACGTTAGGTAGAGGCTTCTAATGTAATGCAATGTAATGTTGACTAATCAGTTTGTTGTGCATTTTCTGGAAAGTCCGAAGGAAAAAATTTTAAACAATTAAACATGTTTGTCTGTCATTCAGTGAATGTAATACATGTCCAAATACAAGTACTTTATCACATTTATGCCCAAAATGTCTGAGTAGTGTTCATCCATTGGCAGCTTTTCCTACAACAGAAATTTCAAAAGAATCATAAAGTATAATAAAGTAGTGACAACTATAGATTATTATTCACCGTTGTCAATGTTTTCAGTTACTGTGATTTGTTATGCTTAAAGTCTGAAAGTTATTATGTTTAATTAATATCATTCAGGAGACAAACAAATGTATCAAACCTGTAATTGAAAATGATGAATAATGATTATTCTGTTAAAATAATAAGTTACCCATCAATAATCTGTCAATTGACAAATTGATTAATTGACTACTCCGTTTAACTTTATAGGAATGGCTAACAGAATACTATTCATAGCACATTTATACTATCAAACAGAGGAGAAAAATATCTAAAAGTAGTCAGTTTATGATTTCTCACATTTCACAGTAATTCCTGATCACTAAGAAGCAATTATATCAAAGAATAAATATCCTGTCATAACATAATATAATTTTTTTTTGCCAGACAGTCACCAGTCCCACTGGAGGGTGCTTCCTGATGTGGACTCTGGTTGTTCAGCTGGGCCTGCGTGGGAGTGAGGTGTACGCCACCAACAGTACCCAGAACTGCAAACTGTCCTCTGAGTCAGAACGGAAAGTCCTCAATCGATTAGAGACACTCGCACATAAGAAGTAAGAAGTGACTCAGTTGCATAACTGGACATTTACTATTGACATTTGATTGTTTTGGATTGTGTTGTAATTTTTCACCACACCTATGTCATACATATTTCTTGGTATTTCTTCTCTCTACAGTTTTACAGTGGAGAGCAAAAATGAAAAGGAGAGTTACATATATGTGTTCCAGTTGTGTGGGGATGCAGGAGGTATTCCAGGAGCTGGGGTCATTCAGGTGGACAGCAAGAAAACAGAAAATAAGCCAAGAGTGATTGGCACATACAACTTGACACAGGTCATCGGAGGAAGTAAGTGTCCGCAAATAAAATTATTTCACCGTATTTTGTCATTTCTTACTTTTGATTCTCACTTGTAGGCTGACAATAAGTGGCTGATGGTATGCACTTTATAAGTTGATTTGTGACCATGAAAAAAATGCTTTTTTTTTTTGTAATTTTTGCATTTTCAAATAACCTAAATCTTAGTTTGTCTTGCCTTCAGGTGTGAATAAACAACATGTTGTTAACTTATTTTTATAATTCAAAAATGTTATAAAACAAATATATCTTATTATTTGGCGTGAGAAGCAGGTAACTATTAATTTAAAACATATGGTACATCATTTTTTTATGTGTTTTCACATTTCATTGATCTTGCAGGTGACTGGGTGGAATTGACCTACAGAAACGACGATGCATATGGCCAATGTTCTAAGGAAATGAGCAAAGCCGTTATCATGTTCACATGCAAACAGAAAACAGATGTGGTAAGGTCATTTGAGAAAAGAATATGTGAAAGTGCCTTGTGTTCAGACCAGAAATCGCACTGTTTAAAATGAAATGGCAGATGCTACATTGGTTGAGGTGGGTACTGGGTTAAACCATCTTTCCCAAAAAATTATGTAGTATAAAATCATTTAATACATGCTGTCTGCCTGTCTGTTCATATGTACTGCCTGCTAAAGTCTGCTGATATGTACTCCAGAGCAAAACCAACAGGAAAATAACCTGCCGATATTATATAACCTGACGGGTTGTTGCCTTTTTACCCAGCAGTCTGACCAATAATTGGCATTTCCCTGCACATTACTTCTTACAACTTATAGTCCATTTGGGTTTTGACTTTGTGAATGCAAACCGAACCAGCTGAAAAATGTCATGTCTGCTGCAGACCAAATAAGTGAAAATGGTGTTAACACAACATTTAATTTACCTTTTTATCTCTCGTCTTTCTCCCAGGGCCCACTGAAGCTGCTCCCGAGCTACAGTGAGAAAGACAAGGAATGTTTTTACCTGTTTGAGATGGCCTCCAGTGCAGTATGCCCAGATGTTCAGTCCCAGCTCAGCACTGGCTCCATAATACTCATCATGTACGTAAAAACGTCACGTCTGTAACGACAAAACATTAAGGCACCTTAGAATATGACCAATAATATAACCCAGCTCTTCTTTCAGTGGGTTCTGTCTTCTGACTTTTTACCTCATTGGAGGCTTCCTCTACCAGCGACTTGTCGTTGGAGCCAAAGGCATGGAGCAATTCCCAAATTATGCATTCTGGGTGGAAGTTGGAAATCTGACAGCGGTAAGGATGACGCAGCACAATAGTATAAGCTACGTAAATAATGTCATTCAAAGTTCAGGCTTGTGAGTTTTCTGGAAATTACTAACAAACCTTACCCCATCTCAATCCCTTTCAGGATGGGTGTGACTTTGTGTGCCGGTCACGAAGTCGTGAGGAAGCCTCGGCATACAGAGGAGTGTCTGCAGAGCCTTTAGAAGAAGAGCCAGAGGAGAGAGATGACCAGTTACTACCTATGTGACCTCAGTATGTCAGAAACAGGATGGAGGGTTTCACTGTTTGACAGAGTTCAGTCCTTCATGGGTCCTTCAGATGAAGTTGCTGTTAGTCACAAGCCTTGTCAAGTCTAATCTTTCTTGTGCTGATTTAGGCTAGGACCTGTTGACACTGCGTGTGGTTATTCCAGACATCCAACTGCTATGTGGTCTGCTTATCACTAAAAACGGCACATTATACTCATTTGGCTTGGAGTCCTGTCTCCTCTCTGCCACGCATTTCATTCAGCTGTTTGATGTCAAACAAATGAGCGATTAGTTCATGATTCCAAAGAGAATAAGTTGTGACTGGACATGTAGCACTAAAGTTAGATTTACATGTGATTTAAACCGAATCACGTGTTTCTTTTATTTTTTCATAGAATTTCACTTGAAGCTGGTACAGGTTGCAGCAACATACTCTCCCTGGGGTGGTGTTCAGGCAGGTTACTAAACACACAAGTGCTTTTGCTTGCATCATTTGGCTTTAATCATTTTTTTCTGCAAAGCTAGAAACATTATGTGAGAATGTAAACGTTTAGGTTCAAGCACTGTGTTTGCAACTTTGCTGTAGAAGCAGAAATCTCTGCAGAATTACTTAGTTTGACTTTCATGTTTGGTTAGGCATTTTCCTTTCTCCTCTATTACAGGGAAAAGCTACTAGATCTAAACTAATATCTCCTTAGAGGGGTATAATAATTCATCCAAAAAGGTCAGTTCTATCAAAATGAGGTGCTAAGATTAAGTTCCCAATCTACACCTCAGATCCCTCATTTTTGCTAATATGTTGACGGGGAACTAAGATAAATTTACATACAAATTCTGCTTTTTATAATTTATCATTTCCAAGCATATGGCTTATACAGTATTACTATATGTACTTCTGTTTGCTTAGACTAAATCCCCATTTAATGCAAAACAGTAATGTTCATAATGAAACAATTTGATATGATAATAAATATTATAGAAGAGAAATTGGCCTGTCATGATAAAACTGATGCAAACACCAGACGCACTTCTATGCAGAGCAGATTGCACTTTTCTTTGACCAAATATTCAGCCTGCCTCATGCCTGAAGCATTTTTTCTTGAAGACGGTAGAGTGGCAACAAAAATGTTTAATTTTCTATGTGGCTGTAAAAATGTTGCTGATGTGAACATTTTTATATTGTGGTTTGTTATAGGGAAGTTATTAATGCTAAATATTAAAGCAGATTTTGGACCTTTATGGGAAAAAAAACTATATTGGTATGTTTAAGTTGTGAATTTAGTTGCTATATTGCTGCCAGTGTGAACACTTTTGTTTGTTTTGGTTTGTTTCTATAACGTTATTCTTGTGTTTATTACAGGTGAAATTTGGCTCAGCTAATAAACTCCGCTCGTAAACTGTAATGAAGTCTGACAGAAATGGTTACGCTTGTGGCGGTAGTGAACCGAACACCTTTTAGATTTACACAAAAGCCTGTTTAGTTCAAGAATGATACCAAGCTGCAAAGATTTGTTTGCTTTCTGATTCCATCTAAAAATAAAATATGAAAGCTACTTATGTATGGCCATTGTATTGCTGTTAAGTGTTTTGTGCCGGAAGTTAACCAAAGTAACTTGAGATAACCGACTTCCTGTGTGACAATCCTCCATCACCTTAAAAGGCATGCAACAAACTCGGCAAGCTGACCTTAATAACCTTAACCTCTCGGATTTGTTCAGACTCTGATTTGAACATTCGATTAGATAAAATCTGCTTTCATGACGCTTTCGTTTTATTTTTCAGCTGCACTCATGTCATAAAATCCTCCCACAGGCTGGTCAACCAAATTAAATCTAAATATAGGGAACCATTTATGCTCATTTGACAGAGGGGAGACATATGGAGAAGCTCAGAACATTAAAATAAAATGAGCCCATCCATTCATTCTAAAAGTTTATACACTTAATAAAAGTGCTTTGTTTTTCAGTTAGTTAAATACACTCATTTTGGTATGGCTCCCTATATGACACCCAGGGATGTGCTCATGCACATCTTGCCTTTCTGCACTCCTGCCCAGCAGTCAGAGACCCTGCATGTCCTGTAGATGGAGGCATTGTCTTCCTGACAGACTTCACAAAACACAAACATTTATGTTGATCAGACTCCACAACTGTGAAAAATGTACACTATAAACAACACAAAGTGCATGTTTTTTTTCTGTGAAATGTTGAGCATTGGTTTACGTTGTGAAAATTACCAGTCTTGCACTTGCTCAAACAGCGGTTTCAAGAGCTTTGGCTCATTAAAAATTATCTATCGCATTACAGAGTAAGATGTTTGCTTCATGAGCATCAGACTTTCTTTTTATTTTTCTTCTCTTTCAAAAATTGTCTTGTACCCTGAATAACTGCGACTAACCCGCGTTTTGATTGTCTTGCCAGACCTGGGTACTATTTTCTTTATCATTCCCTTGTGGATTAAATTCCTTCTGCACAGCAAATATTTTGACTTTAATGAAACACACAGGACCGGTGGGACTATCAAGAGTAAGAAATGTTCATTTCCAGCAGATTTTGCGTAGATGTGTGTAGTAACAACCAATTTGTTTATTGATAATGAACCAACGCTATAAACCAGTATTCATCATTAATGAGTTGAACTTCTGACTTGCCGGGTTGTGGAAAATCCTCCTCCAGCATCACATTTGCTAAACATTTACTGATATTTGTGTCTAAATAATGACAGTTTAACCTTTGCCCACTGCCTACACCATGAGGCATCTGAACAAATGCTTCATCTTATTAACTGCTTTAACTGATCCGGATGATTACATTAGTGCTTAAAGGCCTATAAACACCCGAGAAAGATTTAGCATGTTAGTGAGAGGCAACTCGGAGAAATGAGCAAGTCAGAGGTGAGCACTGGAAGCGAGGGAGGAGATGTGGCTTTGAGGTTTGTCAATGAAGCAGGCCCTTGGAGAGGAGACATGCTGGATGGAGGATGGAGGAGGTCGGAGGGAGGGAGGGAGGGGAGGGAGGAGAGCTCGGAGGATAAATACTCTCTTTCATTTCATAGCGACAGAAATCTGTCGCTGGAAGCACATATCGACGTCCACAAAGACTCCGGGAAAACTATCTTTATTTTGCGTTCAATGTGAGAAATATCAGCGGGAGGGATCTGAGGAACTTCGCAGCCCAGCAACACAAACTCTTGGCTTGATGGGCGCACACAGAGAGCGCGTCACCCTCCCGGACGCGCACGGGAGTCAGGAGGGCTGAAGCGCGCGACTGACTCTTTGGGAAGGTGTTGAACATCAGCACTGCTTTCATGACTCAGAACTTTGGACTCTTGTTGGATGGGACAGGTGCAGGATTTCCACTTAATTTTCTTAATGTATTAAGACCAATTTATGCACCGCAGTATCTTTCCCCTGTGGGGACACTCAAATATTCCAAGAGGCTTAAAAAAAGACACTTTACTTTGTTTGGATTGAACAACACGAGCGTGCCTTTGTGGGCATCCTGAACTTGGCCGGCACACGCGCAGCAAACATGCCACTGCAGCAGCGTTTGAGCGGATTTTACGCATCTCTTGGGAAAAGAGAGAGCTGAAAGGCGGGCGCGTGTTTGTATGTGTGTGTTGGATGCCGATGCACTACATTTCTAACAGCTCAGAGGAGACCTTGTATGCAGAAAATCGTGAAGAAAAAAAAGACAGACTCTGCTTTCATTCGGGTTTTTTTATATATATAAATGGAGCTGCGTAAATACCTGTTGTGCCTGGAGTTCATCCTCCTCCTTAAAGGTAAGGAGCTACTTTATTGACATGATTTGAAATGGCAGAATTTGTTTTTGAACCTTGAACAGAAAGGATGAGGGGGGTAACCTCCTCCAGTTTTGCACTTTGATGGAAAACATATGTGAATAATGGTGTCACACATGCCACAGGCTCTATTCTGTGACTGTAAGCAACTGACCATGAAGACTGACCTAACAAGCGCGGGAATCAGGCGTGTACAAAATGCATGGCCACACTCCATTTGTCAAACAGATCAGAGGTACAGCAAGTTGGATGTGAGGCCAACAAAGTAGACCCACAGTATGATACCTCCCAGGTCAAAGTCTGATCCCTGGTGAGGAAATTCTGAAAGTCAGTCCCATTGGAGAACTTCAGAAGAGGAGCAATCAGAGATATGTCCACGTATCCATGGCCAAAAGGTTACTGGTTCATCTCCTCTTACAGCTGACACCTTCTAATCTTGGCAGCTGTGTAACTCGACCACAGCGGCCATATCAGCCATTCCCATCGCTCAGACTTCACGTCTAAGGCTTCCTTAATAAGGCGTCTGTGCCATGTGAGTTTTCACCACGCAGTTTGACCACCAACTCGGCTCTTGAACTCACATTCCCTGTGGCAGAGCCGCCT
>KV751355.1:3678436-3688564 GCA_001698575.1 Mola mola | reverse complement strand
GCGAGAAAAAGAAGAAACAGGGCATTGTTGTCGATCAAAACAAGGTGTTTGTGCAGTTGATAAGCGGAGGTTTAACTGCTGCAGTACGGCAAGTGGCCGTGAAGCAAAGGGAGATCTATAGGATAAGATATTATGTTGTGCCAGGCATGTTAGCTTTGTACCTACGCCGTATCTCAAACACACACACACACACACACACACACACTCAGGCCGATGTTAATATTTAGATTGAGATGTTGGCGTTTGTGCAGAATTTTAACATGTACCCTGAGGAACAGTTATCCACCCACACGCACACACATCTGATTACACATCACGGAGACCAAATTAAGCCTGGGAGGTTTTAAATTATGTCCAAGAATGCTTTTACCGTGTGAACTTTAATTTAAGCTGTGTGGTAGTTAATGTGAGCTACATAAGTGCTCTTGCATGTGTGTGAGTATGCAGCTCCTGCATGTGTCATACATGAGCATGTAGGTGAGTGAGTATGTGTGTAATGTTAATGCTTTCAACAGAGCTCCCCCTGATGTGGACACCAGGCATCCCATGTCTGTTACACGCTGTTTCACTTTCACTGAGATGTCAAACACAGGTGTGCATGCGTGGTCGTGCTTAACTCAGTTTTATCCTTCGTTCATACATTTTAACTTCCATTATTTTCCCAGCTACCCTTTTTTGTCTTCCTTTTTTAAACTCATTATTGGCGATCATTTCTACTCCCTGTGTTCCTCTCCCACCCCCACTCCCCCACGAGAGGGTGACAGAGATGAGAAGTAAATGCAAGATAATGGGGATAATGGAGAGAAAGTCTGTGAAAATAGGTGAAAAGGACGGGGACGAGAAAAGACGAGTCAAATAAAGATGATAGAAACAGAGTTGTCTCTGCTGAAGGATATTTCACAGAGTTGCTATCAGTCAGGGATGCACATTAAAGACAGAAATATACAAGAGGGAAACTCAAATATGCTAGTCAAATTAAAACAACATACATTCAAGCCTCTGCATGCTGGCACGTCTCAGTTTCTGTTCCCAAAATGTGCATAAGCACACATAACGATACGCAGTCACATGTACATTCGGATGCACTAGTGCCAGAGCCGAATATGTGGTCAAGAGAATCTGGAATCTGTTTGGCGTGATGGATGTTTGCTGCCAGTTGCTGTGGTGATGGGAGGTCAGACAGGCTGCGGAACAGTATCGTATATAAACTTCAATGAAAACGGAACCAGCAGTGGGAAGACAGGACAGGGAAAGCTGGGAGCGATGGTACGGTTCTGTCAGATACTGAGGGGTTGGGAAGGGAGACGGGCCCTTTGTGGGGAGAGTTACAGCATGCATGTGTGTTATAGCAGAGTGAGTAAAAGAGAGGAGCAATTTATGGTTTATGAGAGTATGAGTGAAATTGGAGGATGAGGGAGAAAATCAGTGGCAGGGGCTGTTATCAGAGGCCTGGTTTGTTGTGGGAAGTAATTTGAACTCGAAAAGGGTGGGGGAGGTTGCCACAAGAAAAGAGGAAAACATTTTTACAGTGCTGTGTGTAAGAGGGATGGTGGTCATAAAAAACTGAGGCTTTAGCATAGAAGAATTACTTTGTCCTTGCCTCTGCATATTCTTACTGGCAACGTGGATCTACACATCTGTGTAGAATCAGATAGATAATTGAATTTGATCAAAGTCACTGGAGCTTTGGACGTCGAAATAAAAGGAACAGATCCACAAAATAAGCAGAATTAGACGAAAGAACCTTTATGTAAATGTTCGCGTGGCTTGCTAACAAGCTGATGCCAGGCATCAGACATGTTTACCGTGTCTGCCATCTTAGTTAAGCATGTTAGCATGCCAGCTTTTGTTAATTAGCAGTAAATAACAAACAGATCAATGGGTGTTACTTTTCCATCCTTTTTGTCACAAACTAACCTGATTATAGCACTAGACAAAATGTTGAGGGATCACCAGTGTTATTAAAACTTATCCTAGGGGGACCGTGAATCTTAACAAAAACTCCATGGTACTTAAATCTAAGAGGTGTTGAGACATTTAACTCGTAAGCACAAATGTGAATGTCCTAGTGGATAAAAAAATCAGTAGGCTTTGTCCTCTGAGGACCATAAATTGTATTTTCACATGACAACTGTAAACATAAAAATACTAGTGGTGCTAGCAGAATATCCATCCCTGCAAGGAAACAATCACAAATACTTTCGGATATTTGCTGAGACATTTTGGTTTTAGAGCAAAAGATGAACCTGCCAACACTCCAGCGAGTCGATCTGTGAAATAAAAAAGAACAAAGATGAAAGAAATTTTTTACGACACTTCAGGGAAAAGGCATGAGAAATAAAATGAAAGAGCAGGTACAAAAACAGCAGTATGTGAGGAAGGCAGGAGCGGTGATGGAATAGAAACACTGCACATATTGAGTTTCCCGGGTGGAATCGTCCTCTGATTGGCCTGGCTGAGGTAACTGTCTTCATGTGTCAGTCTGTGTGTTTGCAAGACACAGATACTTCATCTGTGTACAAGTGTGTGCGTAGGTGGTATATAATCACAGCTGCAGGGCTCGGAACTACTTTCCAGCAATGGAAACACAGTCACATACAATAGAAGAGTGACTGTAGATGCCCCTCTGGATGCTGCCAAAGTACATGTTAAGTTGAATTTATTTCACTAGAACACATGTAAGGCACCCTGATTAGTGGGGCAAATACCGACTGTCAGGAGGAGTGTAGTGTTTCTGAGATTGAGCAGAAGAAATACACGATAAGCAGGGATAGTTTATTTCCTTTCAGAACACCTCTGCCTACACAAACCTATACAAATGCAAAGGCTTTATGTCTGTTCTTGGCTACCTTAGGAACACGGTGGTGCAAGATGGTGCTCTCTCTGTGGAAGGGGGACCTGCTAATTCTAAGATTCCATTTACACTACGGTTTCTGATTTCAATGATTACACAGTAATGTCAGCACAGCTACATAGATTACATTAAATGTTTGCAAATAGGTATTCTTAATTTCGACACACTGGACCATTAACCAAGAGAACATACAGTGGGATGGAGGCCACTGCTATTTTCATTACAATTCCATCAACATTAAATGAATGCAGTGATGATTCCCAGAGTAGGAATGTGAATGAAACTAGTGATCCTGCGGTGTTTCCTCTTACAACACCATGAGGACAACATGTCACAACAATTAACAGATGAATTAAACTTGGAAGACACACATTCATGTTCAGCTCAGGATGAATTTTAGAATTTGATTTAATAAAGTCTTACAAATTGTTTAAAGTTTCCCTCCAGGTGCATTTTTAGCACATAAAACTGTTTTTGTGTGACTTCTCTTTTGTTTTCCTGAATAAGACGCTTTAAAAACATTACCGGTAAGAAGTTATGGAAATGGAAATAAATAAAGAGCTTTTTTTTTTTTTTTGCAAACAGGTCAGCTTTAATTTGCAGTTGTTATGATTATTTAATAATCCTAAAGATTTTGAATTCTAAAAAGTCATCAACAAACTCTTGTTACATTTGCTTGTTCAGTTTCACTCTAATTGGCTTAATAGGAACCGTTTAATCCATGCATGTCTGTTTTAAGATAGCATTTTCCTCATGTTAGAAAAACATATAGATTCTCCCATTAAGACTGTTGAGAGTGTTGTGTTTGTGTTTCAATTTGCCAGATGGAACACCAAGTTTTTCACAGCTCCGTGAACTGTCTGTCGACCATCGTGCTGCTCTCTTCTCTATGTTACCTCTCTCCAGTTGTATGAAGGGCCAGCTTGTCTGTCATAACAGGGGACTCACTATGTGCCAAAGTTTTTCTAACCCACACCCTTCCTTGCCTTGCCTCTTCTCTCCCTTTTTCCTCTCCCTTTTTTCCTCTCAGACCGAACTCCCTTTTTTCCTCCAAGGGTGCCTTTGGTCACTCTGTTCCTTCCCTCCTTCCCTCCTTCCCTCAGTCGCCTCTCCCAAAGCCTAGAGGGAGAATAATAATCTGATACTGGTCGTACACGTAGGCACACACAACTTCCACTGCCATGTTTGACATGTTTTTCATACTTTGCGAATAGATGCTCTGTGTATTACAACCAGCGTTTTCCTTTATCATAAATAGTTCAACTTTTTGGAGGAGGATTACCGCACTGATGTCATGTAAAATACAGTCAAGCAGATGTAATGTAAGAAATGTATAGCGTTTCTTTGCGCTTATGTTTTTGTTTGGATTCATTTGTGATGTTGTGAATGTGTTGGTAGGCAGATTGACTTTCGGTCAGTACAAGGCCCGCTGTTTCCCCCTGTTCCAGTCTTCATTTCAGACAACACGAATGAGCACCAAACACTTCCTTTAACATGATTTTTCCCTTGTTGATTTCTAAGTGAGTTGCTTTAAGGTTGGAAAAGCATCTTATTGCATGTTTGAATGTTTACTTGCCCCTATGCAAATTGTGTCATGTTGCATGTATAAAATAACAACACATTTAACATTAACTGTAGGTTCACTCTTGTCTGCATTGCTCTCCATCTTTGTAATACATAGCTGAATTTTGCCCATGTCTTCTATTATCCTAGTGACTCTAAATTTTCAGCCGGAGATGGCATGTGCCTTAAGCAAAGGGTAAATCCTTATTGTTTCACCCAGACTTCTACCTTTATATTCTGTATCAGCTTGTTCAAACTTAAAGCTGAATCTGTTCCAGTTATTAAAAAAAACTCCCACACTTCTTTTATGTGATAAATACCTTTCCTACGAATCATGTTGTATGTGTACATTTCCTCGGAATGTCACCATATGTATTGTATTTGGCACACTATCTTTCAAAACTTTTAGCATAATTAACATAAGGTTCTCTGTACAGCATGATTTTCTGATGACTGAACCACCAGCCAATGGAAATGGCAATTGCAAATGTACGTAGATAAAATTGGTCTTTCTATGCTTTCTTCCTGAGTATCATAGTTGTTTGTTATGTTTTTCAGAGCTGTGTCAGTGTTTCAACATAGATGTGAAGCATCCACGGATCTTCAGCGGTCCAGAAGACGCTCTGTTTGGCTTCTCTGTTTTACAGCATGAAGTAGATGGAGAGAAATCGTAAGTGTGTGTTGAAAAGCAAATATGTAATTAAGTTATTCCCATGCAAATAAGATTTACAATGGTATTTTGATGATGTGCAATTCTCTTTGTCATGCTGCTTAAGGATGCTGGTTGGGGCTCCCTGGGACGGTCCGCCCAACAACAGGAGAGGAGATGTGTACAAATGCAGTGTGGGAAAGGAGAAGAAGTCAAACTGCAGTAAGGTGCACTTAGGTGAGAAAAACAAAAATCCTTAAGAAAATCAAATTCTCCCTGAAAAAAAAAATCACATCAAGTTTAGATATGTAATCAGTAATCTGCTCTGTCTATCTCAGGTGAGACTGCTCTCCAAAACATTTCCAAAAACCTGAGGAATTCTCACCTGGGAATGACCCTCACTCCGGACTCACCTGATGGCTTCCTGGTACGTACAGTAGTTTAAACTCGCAACAAAATAAAGGCTTTTTTTTTTTTGTTGTTATGTGGGCATTTGGGTCATGTGTGGGAGCCTGACGGGATGTGGTGAGACCAGGTTGTGTTTGTCATAGTTTAATGAGTCAGCTCAATGGACGGTAAATGAGTGACCATGTGTAGTTCCCACTTCCTGGAAAAACTTTTGGACTCGTGCACATTTACAAAATCAAATGGATTAATTACCTGCTCGTACAATCAAAATGTTGCCCTCCGATCCTGATTTCTCCAGGATTGGGGAGCGTAAGGCAGGTGTGCTGGTGTGTTTTTGTGTCTGCCAACTTTTAACTGCTGCTTCTGGAGTCCTGCACAGTTCACAAAGACCATCCATCTTAGCTCATTTAAGTGTGTGTGTGTGTGTGTGTGTGTGTGTGTGTGTGTTTATCCTAACCTCAGTGGTCAGGTCTATAAGAGGATCGGAATGCGTCTCTGGCCCTTTGTTAATGACAGACCTACCAAAAGCCATGGCACCTCTCCTTACTTTTCCTCATCTTCTCCCACAATCCTTTCTCTCTTCCGTGTCTCTTCCTATCCCCTCTGACTTTCAGTGAAGAGACACCGGTCTTTAATGACAGGACAAGCCAAACCAGGATGTTTCTCTTTCTTCTTTTCTTTTGAATACCCCCATATCGCCCCTCTCTCTGTCCGTCTTTTGTCTCTCTGGTGTACGCATGAGTTTCTCTTTCATCTCCTCTTTCCACACTCTCCCCCTTAGTCCTCCCCCTTCCTATGAAAGCCAAATAAAGGGCACGCTTTGAAGGCAGGAATATTTTTATATGAACCCCCCCCCCAACACCGCACTCACTCCCCTACATTTAGTACAATCACATTTAAATTGTTTGACTGGTCTGGTGTTCCAGCTCTGTTAAACCACTCATGATAACAGCGACTGCCAGCATGTCAACAATAGTCTCTCTCTCAGCCTCTCCCTCTTTTTTCTATCCTCTAAAACCACACTATTGTAGTTTTCCATGAAATGTTCCCTCTCTTGACTTGTTTTCTTTTTTTTCCCCGTCTACCCTCATTTAGTCTTTTTTCAGCGTTTATTTTGCGGGTGAGTCGGCGGCATTTTGAAACCCTTTGATAACGACCCTTTGAAAACACCTCACGACTTGTGAGCGAGAAAACAACCGCTCCTGAAATTGCTTCACTTAGCGAGACAGATGATGATGCTGCTGCTGATGATGACGTGTGTGCATGTGTGGCCTTGGCAGGCATGTGCCCCTCTCTGGTCGCAAGAGTGCGGTACGTCGATGTTCAGCACCGGCATCTGCGCCTCTGTCAGTGACGAACTAGAGCCAAGAGAGACCATCGCTCCAACAGCACAAAGTAACCGCACACACTCAGAAATGTGCCAAAGTAATATGTGGCTTAGGCCTGATTTATCTAACCAAATATTTTCAAAACCCCCTGTGCATGTGACAGGGTGCTCCACATACATGGATATTGTGATTGTACTGGATGGTTCCAACAGTATCTACCCCTGGTACGAGGTCCAGAACTTTCTCAGCAACATCCTCAGCAAGTTCCACATCAGCTCGGACCAGATGCAGGTACAAGTCGATGAGTATCCGCACTTCCTGTAAATATTAGTTACACTGGTAATGGAAACCTGTTTCCTTTATTGAATCCCCCATGAATATCAATATAAGGGGTAACAGGCAATGTGAGGCGAAGAGGAAATAGTTCTGGTTATTGAATGATGTAAAAAAAAAAAAAAAATGCCCGAGTGCGCTGGTAGCTTTGAGACCAGGAGTGGTACTCACCCCAGTAAAAAGCGTTGATGAAATACCGTGTGTGTATGTGTGTTCAAACATTCAGGTTGGTATACTGCAGTATGGTGAGGTAGCAGTCCATGAGTGGTCCCTGAAGGATTACCAGACCACACAGGAGGTGGTGGAGGCTGCCAAGAACATCAGCAGACAGGAGGGACGGGAGACACGCACTGCGTATGCCATCCACATGGCCTGGTAAGCCTGTCAGTCACTGTTGCTTCACTTATCCTGGCTGACGTTCTTTGTATTAAATAAGACACTAGCTTTGGTTGGAGCCATTCTGGTAGGTCATATAGACAATGTGTATATTTGGCTAGCCATATTTGGCTCCCTTCTCTCGTGTTCTGCTGTCGACTTACACATAAACCACAATTAAGTTCGATTTCTCCTTCTGGACCCAAAGTCCGCAGTGGCCCACTAATGATCTTCTGGCAGGAAAACCCCTGAAAAGCTGCAATGTCTCCAAATTTAATGTCGCCATCTTTTGTAAGGCAAGCCGGTGGAGTTGGCCACATCTTTCATTGTGTCAGTGTAAAGGGTCCGTGAGTTTGGGTAGACATCAGCTACAAGCGTGGCTTCCTCCACCTTAAATGACCTGTATGTATTTGACAATTGAACATTAGATGGTTGAGTTGGTTCTGTGCAAAGCCTCACAAACTTACAAGGGTTTGTTTGAATAAACTTTGAAAAAGTGTGTTGGGTGCCTCTATATACTTGTTCAGTTGCAGAAAGCTGTGCTGGGTGGTTAAATGGTATCATACCAGGCACCACCACAGCAGCTGCCTGGGGGTGGGGCCAAGGTTGGAGTTGTATTTACAGTAAAGGTTTACAGTGTCCATACCACATCTTTATAGTGGCATTGCTACTGTTTAACTATAGTTCATCAAGCTTAACGCATCACACATATATCTAAATTTACATAGCCTAAAATTAATTATCATATACTACTTTTATGTTTTAGTATTTATGCTCCTTAAAGTAGAGTGTTTTCAGTGTTTATTCTATGTTGATATTTGTGCAGTTTAACACCCTGTCAAATTCTCTGCATGTGTAAAACTACTTGGAAATAATTATGGTTTTGATTCTGATTAAGATGGTGGATGACCTATATGGAGGTCTTTGTCTTTCTCATGCCATGGTGGAGGATCAGGTCATCCACCACCTCTTCTGTGGTTAAAAACACAAAAACTCCTAGAGGCTACATCACTTTGTAGGTGCTGTATTTTGAGACTGGGCCAGCTTATTGACCAAGGTTGACTCTGAGACAGAAGACTACCTCAATGAACTCTTTAATCTCACTTCTCCTCTTCAGTGGCTCTGGTCCTGTTATGGAAACGTGAATCCAGTTATGGGCTCCAATGGCTGTAGAGTGTAAGCTCAGGTAGCACATTATGCTAAATCTCTTCTCTGGAATTCTGAGGCTAGCTCGGGAATCTTATGGTGACCAGCTTTCTCAAGGAAGATACCCGAGTCCAGGGTGCCTCGAAAGGGGCTCCCATGAAAGAAGCACCCTCCCCTCTAATATAATAACATGGTAATATAAATACCCCATGGTGACAGGGGTGTATGACAATATCCCACATAGTCCACTTCAGAGTCTTGAAGTCTTACAGGTCGGTGCTTGTACTGTTTAGTACTCACACTAGGATATTTCTTCATCTCACTCTATAATTATTATCATCCAACTTGACATACCAGTGAAATAATTAACCAATGTTAGCTTGTCACAGTGTATCAGCCAGGAAAGTGATGATGGGGAGATGCCTGTCACTCAAAAGTGGGAACATCACAAACTGGATGATCATGGGTTCATCACTAAAGGTAATTCAAGCTCCATTTTGATGTGGCCTTCCTGTTTCCACCGACACTGGCAAAAAAATAAATAAAAATAAACACTAGCAGGTTACACACATCATCCTCCTACACATGAAGAACATGTATATTAGGGTGACCAATAAGAAAATCATAAATTGCTGGATTTTGGTACCCTGGAGATATTTAAGCTGGAAACCCAAGTCTAAAGAAACAGTTCTGTTGGTTAAGGGTCAATGGTCAAATCAAAACATTTAAGTCTTAAATACCTCTTTCTTTACAACATAGAATTCCTGCGTTATTAAAGTCATACCCACTCAGAGCACCACACCCAGAGCCGATGTGTGGCCACGACTCTCATTTTGGGATGTGTATCTTGGAGAGGTGTTCTACCTCTGTGTGTGCAAGTGTGCACGCACACACACAAAGGTAATTGGAGAGTTCCTGTTTTCTGCTACATTTAAAGGCAAAAGCTGAAAGTGAAGGTGTTGGGGAGGGACATTTAAAAGGTAGTTGAAAAGCAGTGACTGGAAAATGGAGCCAGTAAAATAGCGTAACTGTGGTATTAAAAGTGATGGGAAATCCAGACACTACTGCACCTTTCACAGCCTTTGAGGTGGTCAGTTGTCTCTTCAGTGCCCATGACAAAAAAAAATTATAATCTGAAGTATTTTTAAACTTTTCCAGTGTTTTTGTGTGTCAGTGTAATCGGGACAAGAATTCATAAAATTGCTCCAGTATAAGAATGCAGTAATTAAGGACCAAGCTGCAATGTAATCCATGCGGGAAACTGCACGTAGACGCAGTATATCGGTGACCAGTGTAGGTAAACAACCCAAACTGGCATTACATCTTTTGAAAGAATTAAAGAACTTCTATGGACAGATAACAGTGCTGGCATAAGGCAAGAAAATGACGGGGTAGAAAAACACCAAGACTAGCTGAGTTGGACTAGTTTGCTGCTGGCTCAGCATGGCTGCAGGTGTGGCAAGGGTTGACCC
>KV751355.1:3643906-3672445 GCA_001698575.1 Mola mola | reverse complement strand
TGTGTGTGTGTGTGTGTGTGTGTGTGTGTGTGTGTGCAGTGAAAATAACTCACATGGGACAGCAGAGCTTTGAAAACACGAGCACACTCACCGTGTTTTATACATCAGTGAGGGGCAGAGGCTGGAAGCAGAGCCATGGCAGCCTGAGAGGAATTTCTCAGCCTCTATAAGATCTTTATGCACGTATTTATGTGTAGGCTCTCACACTACAGCCCTCTCTGCCCCCTACTCTGAAAACAGAGGATTTCCTCAGTTTGCTTAGCAGCTGGATTCACGGGGGAGATTCTCGGGTTTGGTTTCTCATGTGGAATTTTCTCATTCCTACTATCAGGCTTTAAGTCATTAGACTGGTGCAGCTACAGCACGTCTTCTCCATCAGTCATCTGTGCGATTCATTTACAAATCTCTGGTTGCTACCATCTGCTATTCTATGTTTCCCAGTCACTTTCTTGCCTTTAGGTAGACCTTTATTCCTAGTAAATTAGAGGCTGTGAAGTGTTTTTCTCATTTCATTCAGTTTATCTCTTCGCCTCCAACGAGTATTGGATATCAAGTTTTACATGGGCAGTTTAATCTCCAACAATGCAGCTTATTCGATCATCATTTGTTTTAGAGTCATTGTCCTATGAGAACCATGTTTCTGTAAAAACTTTTTATGAGCTCTGAGGCAAACCTGTTTTCCAGGTTGTTACAGTTCCGTTTCCAGCGAATCCAAGTTTTTTTTTTAAATGCAGTAAAAGAACACTTTTTTCAGTTCGTCAGGAAAGAAAAAAATCTGATTTAAAATCACCAAAATATGGAGAAACATGGTTTTAACTGGACAGGAACAGAATGAAAAATTACAATTTACGCTGTCAAATGTTCAGAAGAGGATTAAGGCAGGGCAAGAGAAAAAAATCATGAGAGGATCAAGATTTTTTATATTATGCATTTCGACAAAAAAGTCAAAATGTAGATAAATAATACTTAATATAATTTTGGGATTAAAGTCGGCCTTTTAAGACTATAAACAGCGCACCTGCCAAATGCCTCATATAGACGAACTGGTGAAACTGGACTTCAGAATCAGCTTCAGAAACAAAATTTTTTATTTTAGCACAGTGCACTTATCAGGATCAGGACTTTGAAGAGATTGAGCCAAAAACGGTGTCTGTTCAGAGGGATAAACCAGACAAGCTTGGGAGAGGTGGCCACATTAGTGCAAGCTGAAACAACACATGGTTAGATTCCACCAGTGACTCCAGGTTACGTGTGTGCGGTGGCTCTTGTCCTCTTTTCTCTTTCTTCATAACTGATGATGATGAGCGCTGTTGCAACGTTTGTCTGTTTTCACAATTAAAGGCCCCAGTTCCTTATTTTTTTCCCCCTTAAACTCATAAGTCTTTGGTCTGAGAGGCACCTGATTCAGCTGCAAGATGAACCTTGATTCATTTTCTTTCTCTCCTCGCTGACACATGGAGAAGTGATCCCTCTGATTCATGCCAACAAGTCTGTTTATGCCCTCTATTATACTTGCTTTCAGCCCCTTTCTGCCTCCAGCTTAATCTCTCAATGTTTTATCAAGCTGCTTATTCACTTGTCATACTCACTTGTTCTGAAGTATTTTTCCCATGCTCTTTTTCTCACGCTGGCCTCCAGGTTCTCGGTCATTACATCCGCCGGCAGCAGGACCCAGAGACCTTCATTTCTGAGATCAAATATATCGCCAGCGACCCTGACGACAAATACTTCTTCAATGTGACCGATGAGGCCGCGCTCAACGACATTGTGGATGCGCTGGGTGATCGCATCTTCACTCTGGAAGGTTTGTGGATGAATGAAAAATGTACTGCATTTAAAAAAAAGACAGAAACAAAGCAGCAGTTTGCCAATCCATTAAGTCAAGCATTTAGCAAGGATCTCTGCTGTTATAGATCACTGGATTTGTCTGGTTCATTTTCAAATCATCCATCAAGTTTTATATGTGTCACATGCTGCTTAAAAATCCTTCCTAAAGTTTAAAAGATACAGAAATTTTCTGTGAGCAGTGTAGCAGAGAGTGCATACCTCTGCCAAGGCCCAGTGTCTGGGACACCTGCCCTAAAGGTCACACATTAAACAAACACTCATATACAACAGCAGAATGACAAATAAATATGGAAAAAAATCTATATTATTTTGTCTATTTCAAGCTCTGTAACCCTTTTCAATTTCATTGCTTTTCACTGTTTAATGCAGCCTTTTTTGAAAATGAGCTCCTTAGCTCCCATTAAATATAGAGATTTTTTTTTCCCCATAAGTGAAACCATCTAAAATGACACTTAAGTTGAAATTTGAAGGAAATCTTCTTTGGAAATTCAAAGATATAGTCATTTTTTTTTAAAATCATATTGATCTTGACCTTTGACCTTTGACCTTTCAAGGCCGAACTTATTTTAGGAGTAAGCCTTCATGATATTGGCTGAGGTAAGATTGAAATTGGAATTTTTGGAATACTTCTGCCATTTTGATTTGTTTGGCCATAACCAAACATTTGCTTTATTAAAACACATAATTTAAAGAACAAAAATCAGGTTCAAGTCAGAAACTTTAGTTTGTCATATCGTTTGACTACATTTCTGCTGACATTAATAATCAATTGCATTTTCATTATGAAATACTTATTTATTGCACACAGATAGGACAACACCTACATTTATTTACATTGACTGACATCAAACAAACCAACATTTTTCATTTCAACCTATTTTACCACACTTAGTGCTTAACAAACATATTTTCTACTTATATAGAATAATGTGTTTCTTTTCAAGGTTTGATACTTTCATAGCACACCCATTCTGTATTAAACATTTCCTGACGACAAAATAATGAACAATATTTTTTACACTAACACAGTCAAATTGATTAGTCAATTAATTGAAAGAAAACATGATACAAAAAACTGAAATTAAAGTGTGAGGGGAGAAAAAAGGGAGAATAAAACATGAGAAAGAAGTGTCAAAACAATATTTAAGAGGAAGGAAAAGGGTAAAGTATGACCAGTAGTCTTTGTGAGAAAATAAACACTCGTAGTGCAGAGAAAGCAAGAAATGGAAAAGGAGGTAGAGGGGGTGTAACGTTATCACAATAGTTGTGGGAACGCCAGAGGAAGGCTGATGAAAAGCGATGCCACCCCTTAAATGTTGGGAGAAGTCAGAGAGGAAGGGACAGCAGGAGAGAAAGGCTGAGGCACGTCTGCCACCTGGCGAGGTCTTTGTCCTGAGAGGAAGGGAGGCGGAGATGAGTAAAGAAACGTGACTGACCTGCTGTCTCTCTCCACTTGTAGGCACTCTGGGCTACAACCAGAGCTCGTTCCACATGGAGATGTCTCAGATTGGCTTCTCCACGCACACACTGGACGTAAGTGCGTTCGTCTTTGCGTGAAGCACATGTGCTTCACATCTGTGTCTCAACTTTGCACATTTGTGCCCTTCAGGATGGCATTCTGTTTGGGATGGTGGGCGCCTATGACTGGGATGGTGGAGTCTTGAAAGAGGGGAGCAAGGGGCGCATCGTGCCGCCCAGAGAGGCTTTTGAAAGCGAGTTTCCGCTGGAACTGAAAAATCATGCTGCTTATTTAGGTACCCACATTTTACTTCACTACATGTTGCTTTTGAATTTTAAAGTATTGAAAAGTTCGTATTCCAGGGTGGTGTAATCATGCGTTAGGGGGATGCCAATGAGAAACTGTGGCCGAGTTAAAGCGCAAAGTCGTGGTAAAAACCCCTGCCCCGGCCCAACACTCCCCTTAACATCAATTAAATTCCTGAATCAGTTCCGTTATCTAGAGCCACACCAAAATTGAATGGGTCCTTTCTTAGCCTATTGTCCTTCCTCCCACGTTTCGTTGAAATCCATCCAATTGACCAACAACCAACGAACAGACGAGTGAAATAATATTCTTGATGGTGGTAATAAATATCGAGCAGAGAATGTCTGGCCTTCTGCTGCCTCAAACCTCTGAGTCTGGGGTTTTGGCAGGCTACTAAATTAAACTGCCTCTCAGTTGTAATAGGGACCACAATTCACACGATCCCTACTAAAACATCCCTGTTTGCTTATTATTTGTCATTTATCTTGTTAAAACATAACTTGTGAATCAACTCCTGTTCTGGAGCCAATTTTCAAATCACACGTCCGATTTTTCACCAGCGCATAAAACACGCAGCGCCCCAGAGAAGGCTGAATTCAGACCACAATTCAGTCTGCATGATCATGTAATGTGATGCAGAACATCAGCGAAAATACTGATGTGATTTATTACATACCTCCAGCACAGTTCTCTGACAGCATGCCTGATTTATAGTCATGGATTATATCACTCAACACCAGAGTGACTCCTGGATGCAGTCTTGGGTGATGTGTTCTTGTTTGCGTTCGCAGGTTACACTGTTTCATCTGTGATCATTGGTGACAAGAGGAGCCTGTATGTAGCCGGGGCTCCTCGATTCAAACACAAAGGCAAAGTCATCCTGTTTGAACTCAGCGATGAGGGCGACGTCAACATTGTGCAGGCTCTCAATGGGGAACAGGTAAAGCTCTCTCTTCTTCAGCCACTGTTTATGTATTTGCAGGAGAAAACAGGAATACTGTTTTGGTTTAAAACAATGGCTCCACCTAGTGGCAGTAAGATGAGAGGACGTGTTTCCCCATCTGTAGATTGGATCTTACTATGGCAGTGAGGTGTGCGGGTTAGATATCGACCAGGATGGCATCACTGACGTCCTTCTGGTTGCAGCTCCTATGTACCTCGGCTCAGGGAACAAGGAGGCTGGGAGAGTCTACATCTACACCCTGAGTGGGGTAAAACAACAGCAGCACTGATTGTTCTTCTTATTTATCATTACGCAGTAATAATGCTAAATATTTCTCAAATTCTTCTTTCATTTACTTTGCTATTTTCTCAAAAGACCGATAATGATAACAGTTTTCATCCCCTGAAATGTACCCTCTTCCTTCCTTTGTCTATTCTCCCAGAAGGAGATGTTTGTATCTAATGGAACTCTAAAATCTGAGGAAAAGTCCCAGGATGCCAGGTTTGGATATGTGCTGGCAGCTGCCTCAGACCTCAACCATGACGGCTTCACTGACCTGCTGGTGGGAGCACCGCTGGAGGATGAACACAGGGGGGCCATCTATGTCTACCATGGTGACGGTATTAACGTCATCCGCAATTACAAGCAGGTACTTATCATTTGTCGGCATTTACTTGTTCACTGGTGTATTTGAGGATTTATTCAAATAGATGTCTGCTTTGTTTCCTCCCAGCGTATTCCGGGGTCCTCGATTTCGCCCACCCTGCAGTACTTTGGCCGCAGTGTGAGTGCTCGGCTGGACTTGGATGGAGATCAGCTAATAGACTTGGCAGTGGGTGCACAAGGCAGCGCTGTGCTGCTCAGGTGGGTCTAAGCTATGGCTTAGATAATGACACTTAACAACACTTTAAATGCATCAGCTATAGCCTGCAAGTGCCTATTCAGATTCCGCTAAAAATTAAATCCTCTTTTGGTCCTGTCCCTCCTGTCCCCAGCACACGAAGCATAGTCCAAATCAATGTGAGTCTGTCCTTCCAGCCACACTCCATTAATGTCATTCAGAAGACCTGCCAGAGGGGTGGCAGAGAATCAGCCTGTCTCAATGCTATCGCCTGTTTCACAACCGTCTCCCGCTCTCCCGGACCACACAGCTACAGCTTTGGTGTGACTTTTTTTTTTTTTTTTTTTTTTTTTTTTTTTTTTTTTTTAACTGAAACTCACAGATGTGCCCTCTCTAATGCTGACAAACGTCACAGTGTTGTGAACTGGCCACGCTCACAAATGATTAGAATGGGAATTTCCAAACGCTCACCATCTCTCCCACCTGCCGCCTGCTCCCTCTCCAGACCTGTGGGTGTCGGCCATGCTGGACGACAGGAAGCTGTCTGCGCGGGCCCTGTTTGACGACAGCTCCCACCGACAGACCCAGCTGGCAGTCCGGGTTCACACAGGACAAACTCTCTGCTACAAGCTTCCTTTTCACGTCTATGTGCGTGCTGGTACACCCATGCCACTAACATGTCGCAGCAAAAAAAGTTTTTTTATTTCTCTTTGACTTGTATTGTTTTCTTTGTCATAGGACACCGCAGATTACATCCGTCCCATTAGCTTCTCACTACGGTTTAAGATCAACAACACAGAGAGCGGTCCAGTGTTGGATGAAGGCTGGCCAACAACTGTCAAGAAATCTGTGAGTGCCAAATGATACACTGATTAGTCACATTTCCTCCCTGTATTCTTCATCAAAGATGCTGTCTTCTCCATGTGTACCTCTCCAGATCCAGTTCTTTAAAGACTGCGGTGAGGATGACGTGTGCACAACTGATCTGGTGCTGCAGGCTCATATGGACATGCCTGGGACAAGGTGCAGATTTTTTCCAAGCGACTGACAAGATCAGATATCTACTCGCTGGGTAGGTTTTTAATGGCTTTTCACCGTTTTCTCCGCAGACAGAAGCCGTATGTGATTCGCAGCCCTCGTAGGCGTCTGGCAGTGGAGGTGCAGCTTCAGAACAGACTGGAGAACGCCTACAATACCAGCCTAATGCTGCACTATTCACGAAACCTGCACTTCTCCAGCCTCAGCATCAGGGTACACGACACGCATATACTGCTAACGCATGTGACAGAACGTGTAACACCCCGAGCACATTCACACAGATAAACAATCTGATCTGCAATTTCTCTTTCTTGCTTCCTCTTTGTGTAGGAAGATGCCCACTTTAAGATTGAGTGTACAGCGCTTGGTGCCAACAGCCACTCCTGTAATGTCAGCTACCCAGTGTTTCGCTCTCACTCAAAAGTATGTCCATAATGAGGAAACAGCTCTATTAGCGTCAGCCCACTCAGGCTTTACTACATCCAGGTGAAATGTTTCACTGCAGCAGCTGGCTCTTTCTCTCTCTCTCTTCCTGATTGTTTACAGGTTAACTTCATGTTGGAGTTTGAGTTCAGCTGCACATCTCTGCACAGTCGAGTTCAGATGAAACTCCATGCTGCCAGGTTGTGCACACACGCAGTTCACAAATACAGGAAACCTTCAATAAATATAAAGTTTTTTTTGTTTTTTTTTTACTATTTCTTCCACAATGGACCAAAAGTGTAGTGCACTGTGTTGTGAGTTTATGTGACCCTCTCATTCTTCCACAGTGACAGCGTGGAGAGAGAATCTACTTTGGGGGACAACAGTGTTCAGCTGCAGAGTTTTGTTCAGTATGAACCAGACTTGTTTGTTAGCAGGTATGTGTGTGTGCAGGTTTCTGAGTGAATTATTAAACTACTTTTTCTTTCTTCGTATTTATGTGTGTTCTTTCCTGTTTTTTTGCTCTGCAGTGACTCTAATTTGAACCGATATGAGGTCCACCCTACAAGGACAGTGTCAGAAGCAATTGGACCAGAGTTTTACACACACCTCAGGGTAAAGCTGTGGCCGACACGTTCATTTTATATGGCTTCCTGTGGTTGTAAAACTCCCAGTCATCATCACTTTACAAAACATGATGGCTCAAAATTAGAGCATTGCGTTGTTTGTGTTTGCAGCTGCAGAACCTTGGCTGTTACTCAGTGAGAAATCTGGAGCTCAGGCTGCATTTGCCCTCTGTGGCTGCAGAAGACAGCGTTTTTATGACCGTCACTGACGTCTTCTCATACAACGTGAGTCGTGATGCCACCTGATTGTGATTCATTTAGATCATATTTTTAGACAAATTTATATCGCCTCATAGGCCACGGGGGTGAACTGCAGTGTACAGAGTGATTTGGCACAGCTGAAGGCCAGACAGGGAGACGTCGGCTCCCTTCATCCTGAAGACATGATGCAGAATGACATACTGGTGAGTGCCCTGCTGGCACAGCAGCCACTCAACACTGTGCAGCATCAGCATGCATGTTAACATGCTGCTTGTTTGTTTAGAACTGTAGCAGGTCGTGGTGCACAGAGGTCGTCTGTGAAGTCCAGCAGCTCCTAAAAGGACAGGTAGTCATCATTCGCGTCAGCCGCAGAGTCCATGATGATTTTTTCAGGAAAGTGAGTCAAACAACAGCACAGAGATGTTCATTCAACTTATTGTTTCTGTCCCGCGATTCAAACAATGATCATTACCTGTGTCTCATTTTGCAGGCCAAATATAAGTCAGTGAGGATAATAGGAGCCTACCGCCTCACAGCTCAGGAGTCTAACCTCATCACTCTTGGCACAGAAAATGTCTGGAGGGAGGTAAGAAGACAGCAGCAGAATTGTGTGACAGAACAAGAATAGCATTTTCCTTGCTTAATTTTACCCCAACAACCATTTCTTGGTAGACCATACTGGAGGTGTTAAAAGGCCGAGCCATTCCAATCTCCCTGTGGATTCTGATCGGAAGCATCATTGGAGGGTTGCTGCTTCTGGCGCTAATCATTTTCATACTATGGAAGGTATTTTTATGTTAAGTTTCTCTGCCGATCTCTTTAGGAAAATCTTTGTTTTACAGACAGAATATTAACTCCTTTCTCACTTCTCTTCAGCTGGGATTCTTCGCACGAAAACAGAGAGGACAGGATGAAAACCATGAGGACTGAGCCTGACATTTGCTGCCACCACAACAATGTCATTCTCTATGACAACTAACATGCGGCCACCTCAAGCCAGGCGCACACAGAGAAGTCCTGGGGCCGGACTTGACACACAGCTGGAACAGGAACCTCCAGGACCAAAGAACATTTGAGGATCCAACAGAAATGCACTACCCACTATTTCCGGGGTCGGGAGCACTTATGTAAATTTCAAAGAAAAACCAAAATGTATCAAACCACAATCACTCTATTTAATAAACAGACATATTCATTGTTTTTCTAATCGACTGTTTTGTTTTAGGTTTGTGTTTAAAGTTTGTGTTTGTTCTCTAATGAAATTAAATCAGTTGATATTAAGTGTTCTCATGCTCAGTTTTATTCAGTTTTTATTTGCTGATACTACAAAAAGTAAATTATTAATTATAAACTGAAAGAATTCAGTCACATAAACTATAAAACAGGCATAGTTAATAGCACTCACACGGGATAACTGCTCTCTGACTCTCAACTTGTCACAGTGGAGTTGATGTATGATTCTAGCAGAAAGATGGTTTCATCTACCTGGTTCTCAGCTGAATCTAACCTGGAGAGGAGAAGAAGAATGGGGAGGATGGTAACACCAACACATCGAGAAAACCTGTAGAAAAGGGATCTCTCATTGTGTTCATGCCCTTACTTGTTAATGTGAAGCCTTAAGGTCTCCAGCTGCTGCCTTTCAGGAGCAGTGATCATCTCCTCGACCTCCGTCAGCTGCTCAGGCTCAGCCCCACTGGCTTGCAAAGATGCCAGAATGGCCTCGATTCGTTGGGATTTCTCCAGCAGACGCCTGTCAATCAAGCGGAAAAAACGAATCAACTGCTGATCTGTGACACTGTGCAAGTCGGAAACTTGATCATATGAAATAATCTACTATTTACTACTACAACTACTATTTACCAATGAACTCACTTGCTCTCTTTTGTCTCAAACAACCGTCGCTCTATGAGGTTAGCTACTGTCTACAAAGAGAAAAAATGACCAGAGACAAAAAATTACTGGAGATAAAACCAACAGGAAAGGGAAAAAACATGCCATATGGGCATTTTCTGTCCAGAGTTAAGAGACATTCAGTTTTACCTTGTAGCAGCTCTGAAGCAGCATTCTTGCAGTTGGGAGTTGGTTGACGGTGTAAAGATAGAAGGTACGAGAGGGTGCAAAGTCAGGAGTCTTTGGAATTTCCTGAAGAATAAGAAACATTTTGGCTGTTTAAAGAAACATTAAAGTATCAATGACTGTCAACATGCATGCTGAAATTGCCAATATGAGAGAAACTAAAATTAATACTGGATCCATAGAAGAAAAGATTGGGCTACCATGTTTTGTACGGGCGCATTATGTATTGCATAAGTGTAAAAATCTGTGAATGTGAGTGTGCAGCATCTGAACCAAAAGACTCAAATCCAGTGAAGTTGCAGTTTTGCTCTCTTAAGGCGATGCCATATGTACCAGAGGTAACTGTGCTGTGGCCAGCGGGGGGGGTGCTTCAGCATGGTATGAGGCAACTGTGTCAAGTGTGAATGCACCTTAATCTAATTTAAAAAATATCTCTTTCACATTGTACATTTTTAAAAGGTGTGCTAAATCTATTTTAAAGCAGGTTGTTTTTTTTTAATATTCCTACATTCAAGTCAGAAAAAAATTCTTCTGAAAAGTCATTTTCTCAAGAGATGTCCCCTTATTAATTTCAAATTTACAAATAATTTCTGTCACAAGCAAAGAGGGTGCATTGCTTTCTTTATTCATTTAAACTAGTTGGCCAGATCGACACATGACTGCGAGGGTGTTTCTCCAAAAATCTCCCTGCTGTATGCACAACAGCCAACAGCTCCAGAGCTCATGGATCATCTACTCGTGGGCCAAAAAAAAATATCGATCCAAACACACAATAATTTTTTGTGCCATCATGTTGACAAGAGGGATCAGTGGCATGGCAGAAAACGTTGGTATAAACAGCAGCTGTGGCAAAGATGGGAGCAGGAGATGTGCCAGTGGCATAATGAATGTATAGGATCTCCTGATCAATTTGCATTTGTTGAATGTGGACTGGACTCATAGTGATAGAGATATGACTGAAAATTGGACATCTCTTTATGAGCAAAAATAAGATGGGTGTAACAGCAGAACACAAATGCAAAGAGAGGAGTTAACATGTGAAGCATGTACCTGCAGTTGGACCAGGTTCTGTGAAAGCAACGTGTAGAGCATATCTTTAGCCTCTTTGGCTGGAATCATGGCAAAATCCTCCACCTGCTTTTGCTCCAGGTGACGCTTCCTCAGCAACAGACGGAAGATACGTGCTGACCTTGATCCAAATCTGATGGCAGAATGAAATGAATGAAGTTAAATCACTGGGAGTTTGACAAACACAAATGATAGCAGTATTTTAAAACCTCATACTCACTCACCGCTCTTGCACTACAGACTCAAGTGTGGCACGAGCCAGATTGGCCAGCGCTCGGTGCAGATCTAAGAGGGGAGTTAAGAAAGGCAAATACACCTTGGGTGTATTTAATTAATTGACAAAAAACAGTGTGTTCGCCCTCTACAAAGGATACTGACAACAAACATCCCTCCTCCGCTTTCGCCAGCCTTCCCGACAAACTCCATCTGGGGAAAAAAAAGGGCAAGTAGATCTAAAGAAACTTAAAACCGTAAAAAAAATCAAGTTTTGAAAATGTGATGGCTTGCAGAGGTCTTACTGGGTCATCAACCAGCAGAGTGAGGTACTGATCTAAAATTGGTCTGGCGATGTTGTAACTACTCGGGAGGGACCTGAAGATCTCATTGGCCGAGAGAGGCTTTGTACAGGTGGCTGTGGGCGAAGTCGTCACCTCACTCATCCTCAGCATTGTCCTCACTATCTCACTGCTGGTCTGAAATTATTTAGATTACAATCATTAATTACCATAACAATAATTCATCTTTAGTACACCAATAGGACAAAATATACGGACCCATAAAAAAACCCTCCTACCAATACCGTTAAAACTATGTAAACTACTGTTAAAACTATGTAATTAACATGGTATATTGTGTTTGTTTAAACTGGCCTTGTTTAAACTCTTTGTGTGATTGACAGGCAAACAGTAAATGAGCTACAACATGTTAACTCATGAGCTTAAAATGTGCTGGAAGGCACAATTCCAAGCTTCCTCTGTTTCCAGTATTTATGCTTAGCAAAGTTAATCAGCTACTGGCTGCTTCATATAACTGCTTAAAAACAAAAGAAAATCCCTCCAGGAGTGTCATTCTTCTCATTTAACTATACTAAAGAGCAGGTTGCACCAAATAACAGTTCCTTAATCAATATATTTGACCCATCCCTATGTGAACCTGACCTGGTCCATTTTGTTGGCTACAGCACTGATGACGGCCTGGTCTCTGAAGTGGAGATGGAACCTCTCAAAATTCACCTGCCAGTAAATCCCCTCATCACCATGTGTCTGGGCATTAGAAACATAGACAGATTGAAGATCACATAGAAGAAAATCAACACTTTATATATAATGGACAGAATTTTAAGTGTCACCTCTGAATCCATTTTAGCCTTCTTTGCATTCCCCTGTTCCTCTCCATCCTCATTGGAGAGCCGGCGTTTTCCATGCCCCCTGAGTGTGACTTGAGGCACCGAGTAGCACTCTGGGAAGCTCTCTGGTGTGGGCAGGGTGGTGCTAGCAGGGGGTGCTGGGGTTTTACAGGTAGCTGGAGTAGCTGCCTTTCCTGCTCCCACCCTTGGAGGGCACCGCTGAAGAAAATGGGTCTCCACCAGCTTACAGAAAGCAGAAGACACCTCACTATAATCCATGCTGCGGCCATCTGAATCAACAGGAAAGACAAAAGGAAACACTGTAGTTTATATTTTGGGACATGTTGGATTGGTTGGCAGGTGTTACATGGTGGTTAACACATTTAAGCAAAAGCTGGGACAATGATATACCCAAATCCACCTTTCAGAGCATGTCTTCAAAAACCTGTAACAGACACAGAAGTTTATCAAATACTTTTTGGCTGATACAGATACTGAGATACTGACCCTCCATGTTTTGCGTGAGGCGGTTGGCGACAGTCTTAACCGTGCTACTCATTGTCATTTCACCTCTCTGCAGCAACTCTTCTATGATTAGCTCTCCAGTGTCACCATACAGGGTTTTGGCGGTGTAGATGTAGCGTGGGTATCGCAGAATTCTCAGAATCTGATCACAGCTGGTTAGATACTCAGTGGGAGCCCCAGGTCCTCTGCGGCCTGAGCGGAACACACAGACCCCATGCTGCACCAGCACACACAGGGATTTCTTAAGCTTCATGAAAACAGAAAAAGGGAGGGAAGGGGCAATTTATGATCGTGACTCAGATTTGAAAATACCCAAAACAGAATAATAATAAAATTAAGACATATGTATACTGAATTTTAGAGTCCGAAATATAGATTAAATAAAAATATTTCCATGGTGTAAAGTAAGGACAATACCAGGTCCAATGAGATGCCAGTCTCATGAATGATGGTCCTTAAATTCTGCGCACCACTTCTGAGCAGGTGTGTTCCCACTTTCTCCACCACTTCTCCAAAGTGCTCCCGCAGCAGAAGACCACACAGACGCACCTCCTGGGTAGTCATCTGCAGAGACAAAACACACAGGAACATGCAGATGATGATCATCCCAAAAACCTATACTGCATGTAACACCTGTATCAACGCGATGCTTTTGGAATCTTTATTATGCAGTATATACTGCTGACTTAGCTGGACATGGCATGATTCTAATAAACCACTTAATTACGGTCAAAAAGCTTGCCAACTAATGGACCACTGAATATTTTACAACAGACATCATCATCATCATGGAAGGCAAATATTAGCAAAAGACATTTGCCCCTAATGCATTGAACCAGCAGTTTCAGTTCACTTCAGTTCAGTTTTACAGGAAACTGTATTATGGTTTTATGGATTTTTGAGGCTATGTATGGTAAAGTAGATTATAGAGGTGTTGTTAAAACCTATGTGTTCCTGTATAGAAAAACACACAAAACATAAATGATACACTTACATCTTATTATAAGATTTTGGATGAATAAATTAAAAAAAAAAAATGCTATCATTACTTCAGTTCAAGGTGTGTTTTATCTCTCTCGCAAAATTATTAAATCGGGGAGGAAATAAGAATGTTTGAGCTTGAGTTATCCTGTTCACAAGTAAATAAACCAACAAACATAGGCAGAAACATAACCTCTGATAATAAAACAGCGGTACGTTTATTTGATTTTCGCTTATCTTCAAGTCAAAGTTGTGCTGACCCGTAGAGGAAAACAACCCAGCAAACGTTATAAGCTCATGTTTAAACATTAAAATTGTGTCTTCCGAAATGTCTGCTACTCGTTTTAAAAAGCTTTACACACCTTTTAGAGAATGAGGTCCCTAGACAGATGCTGTCTCTCTTTCTAAACAGTCCACAGGCTGAACGCATGAATCTTCTCATCCACAACACACGAACACTTCCGCTCTCCGGGCCTCGCTCGCCGGGGATTTGCCCAGCGGTGTCGCGGTGCATGCCGGGCTGGAGGCGGACAGCTGTCTTCAGTTTGTGGAGGACCGACGTCAGGGTTTGAGCTGCTCTGGGGGAAGATGGCGGAGGCTGCGGCTGTTTCACCGCATCGGTTTTTCTGTCACTGTTGCAAGGGAGAAGTGAACCCCAAACTTCCGGTAAGGCAGATGTTTTTCAGCCTTCTTTCGTGCTACTTTCTGGTATTAAATGCCCAGCTGACAAGTCGGCCTTTCTTTCAAAATAGCGTTTGTTTTGCTTGCTTGCCACAGCTCAACACTAGCTAGCCAGTTAGCAGTTAGCGGCGTTTGTTGGCGTTAACTCTCAAAATAAACTCGTGACACATGCAAATGTCTTCGTACGAAATCAGACATCGAACACGAATGTCGACACGTTTTGTCAGTCTTGTGTGTATATGACAGTTTTGTTCGAGTGCTGTGCTTGACGCCTTGCTTTGATAGCTTGGGGATATTGTGTTTTGGGGCAGAACACAGACAGCCGGGACAAGGTCTATGTCATTGCACTGTCATTTAACTGTATAGAGAGCTTTAACATGTTTTATACCCGGCTGTTTGTTTTTCACTTAAACACATTATTGAAGGGAAGAGTTGAGGAATTTTTTAGGATCAATCACTAACCTTCAGTTTTAGTTTCAGTTTTCAAGTCAAACGACATGGCCATTTAGAAACTGACATGGTCAACATTTAGATAGACCTTTACTTACCTCAGGATGTATTAAACGTAATGTATTTGTATTTACACTTTAGACCTTTGCTAGTGTTTCCTATTTACATCCAGTGACCAGTTTGGTAGATACACCTGGATAAAATGTTCCCTCCAATGTTACGTTAATCCAAGTCATTATTAAACAAAAAATGAATTATTTGCATTCCATAATTAAATTTGGAGTTTTTGATGACCTTAATATATTAAGGTTTTAGTCTGTTGGTTAGACAAAAGCATTTGTCTAAACTGATGGGCATTTTAACTCTTCATTAAATGATAAAATGTTTGATGGATTAATCTAAATTGATATATTAAAATGTCCTAATGCTGGGAGATTTCACATCTAATCTAGCCTTGCTGATCTAAATGAGGTCGGAAAAATATAATTAATAAAAACCTGAATATGTTTAGCATTGTCTGTTTCCAAAACAATGTGCAGCTGCATTTTGATGTCAGGGAAATTGTTGAGGGGAATTTCAACCTGCCCTGCCACAGACCTGCATGTGTCAGCCACACTCATTTCTTCGGCGTGTTATCACTGAACCAACTGATTACAACACCCAGTGTTATAACCCCACGGTATTACAGTAGGTTCTTATCAGTGCATAGGTGGTTTTAAAAAGCATCAAATGAGAATACAAATAGAAAAATGTTTTTTTACTTACCACCATATCGCTGTAGTGCTTTCCTCATTCTGTTCATTGGTTTTGAAAACATGACACCAGGTGTGCCTAGTAGACCAGCTCTGCCTCCTGGGCTACATTCAAAACTGGCAAATCTGACTGATGTTAACTTTTTTTTATTAATGCAATGTTTAAGATTGCAGAGTCTCATTCCGAGGTCCTCAAATACAGAGCAGACCAGCAAGTACTGATGCTTTGTGTTGGTGCTAGGCCCAACCTATGCACCCACTCATCAGTATTTTCTAACCTGGAAATTAGACTTGACATCTAACAAATTGTTCTTAAAAATGCGATGAGCATATTTCACTATTTCTTGACAAATTACTGTTAATGGTTAATCAATTATAGCTGTGAAAATAATAAACAGATTACTAGATTAAAATAATTGTTAGTAGCAGCTCTACAATTAGATCATATCATGGCAAAAACATTTTATTTTAAAAGCTGAAACAGTTTAACTGTCGTCGATCGACATGAAATTACTATGATTACTTTGATCTTTTTTCTTTCTCAGTTACTCGTTTCTGTTTATTTGCTTCTTTTCTCTGAGTCTTTATTATGGTCATCAGAATATACTGGGGTTATGGACAGTTGGCTGGACAAAACAATATAATTAAATATGTTCCCTCAGTGTTAGGGAAATATAATGAGCTTTATTTCTATTCTCTGTGCATTAATATTTGTGGTGACTCTTTCCAGGAGTACATCTGTCCCAGATGTGATTCAGGCTTTATAGAGGAAGTAACAGAAGACTCCAGGTGAGACAATTATATATTATTGTGTATGTACGTCTCCCATCAGCATGAGATGTTAAGGTCTTAGGGTGTTAGGTGTTAGTCTTGAACAAAAGCAGGTACATGGGCTGTCAGACATTTAGTCAAGCTTATTTACAAGAACCCATTTGCTGTAGAAGACCCAAACTTGCACTGAACCTGACTGTGTGTGTATATAGGGTTCAGTGTATGTTGCTAATAATGCATCTTTTGTCCCCTTGTGCGCATTTTTCCTCAGTCTCCTAGAGGGTGGCGCTAATGGGATAGATGATACAGCCGCACACTTTGCAGAGGTACGAGTTTTAAGGGATTATGGGACAAATAGGATGGGAAAAGGGACAAAGATTAAATATGCAATCATTTCATGTGTTTGTTTGTTTTTGGGTTGTTTTTTTTTTAAAGAAATTTTCTTTTCCTCTGTCTTCTTTTCCACTCACCTTTTGTTCTCCTAATATGGCATCACCTTTCTCACTGTGCTCTCTGCTCTCCTATCCCACTTTCTGTCTGTCCCAACCCTCATTTGTCCTCCCTCACTGTCCGGTCCCAACATCCCTGTAGCTATGGCACCTGTTGTTACTGGAGCGACCATTTACAGACGGTGATACACCTGATTCAGAACCTCGGCTCCCTGGAAGGCGTTTGGCTGGCCTCAGGGACCTGAGGAGATTGGGAGGCAGTCCAATCGGGGGGTCAGTCCCAGCAGGCTTAGGGGGACCTATGGGGGGTCTACTCGAATCTGGGGAAGACTGGGAATCCATAAGCCCCCCTCGCCTGTCAAGCCAAAGGAGATACCGACCCAGAGGCAGCAGTAGGCCAGACCGTTCGCCTGCTGTGGAGGGGTGAGAAACTGAGTAGCTCAGCTTCATCCTATATAATCTACTTTACCATACATTTGGCTCTCTTACCTGCTTTGCATACTCCCACTTATAATAGTGGGCTATTTGTGCTCTTACAACCTTATAAGCTGTCCATACATATCTTACTTTTGTCTATGACATTTACCCATACATATTTATATTTGTCCCTGTGCCTCAGGATTGTACAACAATTTCTTACCGGCCTCTTTGCAAACTCTGGAGTCCCTGGCTCGCCTCCCCTCTCATGGTAAGCTGACTTTATATTAGCATCTCTGGGTTAGTGTTGCTCCGTATATCAACTGCGGTCTGTTTCTTTCAGGACAGGGATGCTGCACTCGAACCCAGGGGATTACGCCTGGGGACAGGGAGGGCTAGATGCCGTGATAACGCAGGTACACAAAACTTCATAGCATTTCACCCCACCTTGCTGTCGCCCTGTAATTTTTCAGACGTTTACGTGTGTCTGTGTTTGCGTAGTTACTCGGTCAGTTGGAAAACACAGGGCCTCCTCCGGCAGAGAAAGAGAAGATCTCTTCACTCCCAACTGTCAATATCTCTCAGGAACAAGCAGGTCAGTAATTTCATGTTTTCACATTAGTTTCATTTAGTGTTTCCATGTTTCCCTTATTATGTCCCTGAAGTATGAATTACAGTATTGCCCAAGGCATGGGTGGAGCGGTCAGTCTGATCTTCTGCATACCATAACTGTGTTGAGATGATTAAGTACCCACCCTGGCTCGATGAATTTGTATTTAAAGACATCACTAGGTACTTAGAAACTATTGGCTAGAAGTGATTTTGAATGGAGTTGTGCCATTAAAACTATCATGCCTATTAAAGTAAATATCTTTCATTATATAAACATGTACATACGTTTTTTGTTTGGAGGTCTCTGCAGCCTTGATGTACAGCATGAAAAGGCAGGCACTTGTGTTTATATGCTGTTTCTGTCTGACAAGAAAAGGTCCTGCAACTGTGTCTGTTTGGGACAAAACTCACATGAACCTTTAGAGGATTAAGATTTTGTTCTATGAATTACTTTATGGTGATGTCTTTTTGCTCGCTGGTCTTTCACATTTCCTGTTTGTCTTCCATGTTCTCTTGTGGACCATTTTCTCAATGACTTCCTTCTCTGTGTGTGCTGTCCTATTTTACCACTCAGCTGTAACTGTGTGGTTAGTGATGCAGCCCAGTTTTTGCACGACCTTTAAGTGGTCACTTGCTGCTTTGTTGTTAATACTTTTTAATTTTTAATAAAACAGGTGCTCAAAATGTGTAATCGCCTTTCTAATGTGCAAACTGTTTTGGTATAAACACAACTGATGAACACTAGAAACTACAGGGGTGTCAAGTGTGACACCCCCGTAGTAAAATCTATTCCACATTCTCTCCTGTAGACTGCTGTATGGAATGTCCAGTGTGCAAAGAGGACTTTACAGCAGGAGAACCAGTCAGACAGCTACCCTGTAACCACTTCTTTCATTCAGACTGTATAGTACCATGGCTGGAAATGGTAAGTCACCACAATGCAGGTAGAACTTTGTACAATGAACTCAAGCAATACAACCATAATGACTATTTCTGTGGATGAGATATTTACAGCAGTCACAGGGGGATTCAGCGCAGGAGGAAATTTGAACCGATGCTTTGGCTGCCTAATAATACACATAGAAATATTAGTGGCATTCTACTTTTTTTTTTTTTTTTTTATTGTCAAAGTATCCCATAAAAAGACCTAAATGAACAGTACATTAGTCCAACGATACCCCCATCTGTGACACTGAAGATATAAATCTTTATTTTCATGTCCTTATTTAAACTTAAGAGTAATTGAGTTAATGAGGATGAACATATAAAATATAAGAATACAAGACAAGAAGCTCAAACAAACAAATAAATACAACAAAACCAATTAGATCTTAGATCTTCCCGACTCAGTAAGAACATGTGTAACGTGGAGCGTTAGCCTGGCATCAGTCTGAGTGTTATGCTCCAGTGTACACAACTAACATAGAGGAAATATGTGAAGGTAGCTTATGGATAACATACATGCGGAAATCTCAAATTAGCCAACCTTATTGTACAGTATGATGAGCATTAAAGACATCACCAATAAGTGCAGAATGATAAACAGTGTCTAGAGACTTAGAAACCCTAGTCGAAGCATGACTGTTAAATATATCACCATAATCTGCAACTGAATAAAAAGTTGACTTGTTCTATTGCTTTGGTTTTTTTTCACCAGATTTGAAAATGATTGTTAAAAGATACCTTCTCATCAATGTAAATCCCTTGGTATTTATATACCATGACTCTTTTAATATTTGTGCCGTGTTTGGTAGTGATGATGAGATTATCTAAAGCACTGTAAGGCTTTAATAATGCCTTGAAAATCTACAATTTCAGCGGCTTCTGTTTTGTTTTATTGTCAATGTAAATTAGAGCTGTAACGATTAATTGATTACTCGATCGAAAGAAAATTAATCGACAACGATTTCAAAAATTGTTAAACATTTGTTGGTTCCAGCTTCTTAAATGTCAGGATTTGCAATGATTGAATGAAGACTCTTTGGGTTTTTAACTAAGAAGCAATTTGAAAATGTCTCTTTGGGCTCTGGGAGGAAGAAAAAAAAAAAAAGATGAGCATTTTTCACTTTTTGACAATTTATAGAGTAAATGATTAATTGATTAATCGTGAAAATAATCAGCATATTAATTGATTTAAGATCATTGTTTGTTGAAGCTCTAATATGAATCAATCAATATGAAGTCAATGATGCTTTCACAAAGTAAGGGTACAGAATAATAACCTCAGCATTTAGATGGGTTGCCTAGAAATTTGAAATAGCTGATAAGGGTGTTTTACAAAATATTGGTATCAGCAGAACTGGGTCAGATATTGGTCGATGTCTGTGCAGACTAGAGGTTGACCTCCACTATAAACCTTGTGTTGCAAATTTGTCTTCTGAGAAATTGCTGTCTGGTGATCCAGTCATGTTGGCAGTCTGGCACCATTCCTGTCAGTTTTCATGTTTTCATTACACACAAAATGAATAAGTAATCTGCTCCCCTGTGTTGTTGGTAGTTGTTCCTCTTAAGAAAAGGGATCTGGTTGTCTTTGTGCCAGAGACAAAACAATAATGATTAAATATCAATTTTTGTGCCATTAATATAACTCATATGGCTAATATTAATGGAAAATAATTAATGGCGCATGACTTTAACATAATATTTACAATAACAGCAACCTTACCATTAGAATCTAAGTCGTGTTTATGTTTACCCAAGCTTCCCTACTCAGTCATTTAACTGCAGCAGTGGAGTATTTAGCCTATTTATATTTGACAGACCAGATGGAGAGACCACTGTATTCACAAAGTCAAAGAAAAGCCTGAGCATCATGGAAAATATCACTAAAATAAGAGTACACTTGTTAAAACTGCCCAGGCTAATGTCATCTGTATTCTGTTCTGTGGCTGTACAGCATGACACGTGTCCAGTGTGTAGGAAGAGCTTAAACGGAGAAGAGAGCAGCAGCCAGCTGCCATCAGAGTCCCCTTCCCTCTCCATGGACCCCCGCACACAAGAGAGATGGTCCTTCTGAGACACCCACCTGTCTGGTTCCTCGGTTCTCCTTGCCTACATCCAACAACACGAGAAGACAAAAATAATCGCTTCTCATTTTCCTCTCTGTTGCAGTCATAATCATCTCAGTCTGATTTTTGTATCGTTTCTATTTTAATGCCTTTCTCTTCAACCATGTATACAGATACCCAAACAGACGTCTTAACAGTTACTCAAGGTGACCGCATCTTTTTTTTTTTTTTTTTTTTAAACTTTTGTCTAATAACAAACCAGCCTAGATTCATGATCAAGTCCATGTCTTCTGTACTTCCACCCAAACACCTTTTCCATCTTTCTTGAAATGCACTGTTGCGATACACTATTGTGGAAAGATGCCAGACTTGATATTATACACCATGTCCTCCGTACTTTAGAGAAGAATTAGCTCAATCCTGCAACTGAGCCCTGTGTGGCAGATGGGAATATTAAAGTGGTTACTTTCAGTCTTAACATTTACAGGGACTGAACCTAACAACTTAAAACACATATACTCCTGCAATAAATGATTATGGAGTGTATGATGTTTAACTTATGTTAGGATTGTGTGGGGAAGATTGAGCTATGGGTTGCTGCTGTTATGGCCACAAATGGAAACTGTGATGTTGAACCATCTTTCAAGACCCTTCTGCATCTGGAAAAAAAAAAAAAATGTCATAGCAGTAAGGGAATAAAATTTAAAGTTATGATGCTCTGCCCATCATCATCTAATGCTTTAGATTTAAAAATACTCCTCCCAGTGTAAATATTATTAACATGGCATCCCTGTAATTTTATTCCTCTGTTTATGACTGTCTTGTTTCACATTTTTATCTCTTTTTTTTAATGTAAATAACTTAAGTCCAGTATATGGTTTGCAATGGAAAAACATTGAGAATGAAGACAAATGTGAAATACCTGGTTATCAAACTGTATATATATATGAAAAAAAATGTCAGATGTATTAAATTGACAAAAACCTCAATTTGTTGTTATTCAAACTCCATTAAAAGGTGTAGTTTAATATCATCTTTAGGCCCACATATTAGACATTAAAACTTTTTTTTTTTATTAGAACAATAGCATCATCAGAAAGTATTTACAAAACCTGAGCTTTTTTTTATTTTTTCCCCAGAGATGCGTCATAATGAGGACACTTAAAGCATGTTATGAGCTGAAATTCAAGGCAACTCGTTCTCCTAAATGTAATCAGTAGTTTAAAGTACAATTCCCAATAAATCAGTGCATTAAAAAAGCATTTTAGAAATTCGGGGTGAAAATGAGTTGAAAATAAGTGACCACTAAAATCATTAACGCTGTGCAATAAAGGAGATTGAACACAAACCAAGTAACTAAATTAGCACCAACATAATTTTATAGAAATTATAAAAGTAATTGCTTTGATAAGGATGATGGATACATCATGCTAGGGAATGCTCAAATGTGTAGAAATTAAAATGTGCTTTTGGTGGAACAAATGTTTGTGGACGTGTATTAATGATCACTGCCTGTTCCAAGCTAGTGTGAGCAGTGAATGAGCCGGAGCAGTGGAGGGAATGTAGCCCACGGAGGGGTCCCACACTTCAAACTGGATCTCTGATGATGACCTGCAGAACACAGAACACAGTTCCAGCAACACACGTGGAGCAAACTACCCGTCATTAGTCGATAAAAGTACATTTCGAGTACCTGTTGAGTATGATGAGCACCACTGAGCCATCCGGCCTGATGAAGGCACAGTGTTCCAGTTCTGTTTTCTGGCTGGAGGACACGCCTACTCTCTGAGACCCCTCCAACAGGAACTTACTGTGTAAAACAGGTGGTGTGACTCTCATTTGACTGCTTCATTGTGGTCAAGGGACGGGTATCAGTGGCCATTTAGTGCAAACAAACATCTTTTTCCTACCTGAAGTGGGCCACGCTATAGAAAGTTGGCTGCTTGTAGAAGACATCACGCTGCGCATCCACAATAACAGGGCTGTCCACAAAGTTTTTAACCCAGTTTGGTCCACCTGTGTGATCCAACGCCAGGTTCCAGTCAGTCCAGCCCACCACATAATGATTTAAATCCTGCCATGGAGAACACACCCACAGATTATTATCTAGTCCGTGCCAGCACTTTCTAGTAAGAGTTCACGTGTTTAAACGAATCTGTTGGACTGGTGCCTGCTGCACCACCTTGTTTTTAATGTCACAGGGTCAACACATCTACACAAACAAAACCTTCCTTACTCTCAAGATGTCTGAATTCATCCATGTAAAATGGATGGACTGGAAGGTGTCCAATTTTCTTTGAGAGCGAGTGCAGACAGAAAAAATTAAACCAGCCCCAGCTTGCTTGGATTTTCACGGTTGAGCACAGCAGGCTGCACCCTGTAAACCTGCGCTGCAGCATCAAGGGAGGCCATTCACCTTGAAACCGCACATGTGCTGCAGTGGATCTGACTGAACACGCATAACTCTCGCCTGCATACGCCTGGATGGTCTGACCTCTATAATGTCATGTGCGTACTGCTCGGCCCGTTGCCAGCTGCCCAGCTTCACCCCTCTGTCCAGTGGGCTCCAGCCGGTGCAGGCCTCCGTGCCAAACAGGTAATACTCTGGGTAGAGGTGATGGGTGACTCCCAGGCTTATCTCAGCTGGGACAAAGCTGTCCATGTACCAGTGAACTGCCACACCATGAATCCACCTCCCTGCATGAACATCATTTAGGACCTGAAGGGACAAGGGGGGAATAAATCTTAAAGTGCATGCAAAACAACAAACACAACAACAACAACACTGGAGCTCAAAAATTTGACATGGTAAGATATAGAGCGGAACAAAGAAGTCTTATTTTTACAGTGTGATTGGTAACTTGCTATACTCGTTCAAGCTTTTCCCTAACCTCTAACCACACTTATTTTAGCTTATATCCTCATTCATATCCTATGTCCTTGGACTCACCACTTTAGCCCAGTAAGGCAGCAGCAGGCGGTTGTCATCCAGTATGAGTATGTGTGTGTGCGGGTACGAGGAAGCATGCAGGGCAGGACCCAGGTCCAGGGCCACCCAGTCCCTCTGCTCCTCGGGAGTGAAACCTAGAGCCTGAAAGCTGCAGTGAGACAATGACGCTTCTCAGTGCGCTGTGAAAACAGTGATGATGGGCAATTCTGTTAATATAACATGACTGGAGACCTATAGTTTGTCATCCGTCCTGCAGAGGGCTCATTCCCCGTGGTCACTGCCCAAAAGGTAAGGTTATATTTCGCATATGCCTCTAGGAACCTGAGAGAAAAGGAAAAAACAAATCACCAGAATAAGATTTTTTTAGTTAAACTATCAAAATGTGACATCCCATTTCCGTAAACCCCACATGTCACCTGATGTAATACCGAGCCCAGGTTTTATGCTCCTTGCCCCCTGGCTGTCCCTTCAGTGAACCCTTTCCTATGAGCGCACCGTTCGTTTTCAACCAGGCAGGTGCGCTCCAGGCACTGGCCAGCAAAGACAGGGGCCGAGAAGACAAGGCCTGAGCACGCTGCAGAAGAGGGATCTGAGGAGCAGAGGAGGGGACGTTTAAGGGATGGAGAGAGGAGCGTGAGCATGAGTGAGAGAGACAGACAGAGACCTTCATGTGGAAGTCCTCAGGGGCCAGTGTGAAAGTGTCCAGGTCGTAGTCTCCAGGTGTGTCAGCGTACGTGTATAAATGGGTGGAGAAGTCACAGCTGGCCATGGGCACACGCACCACAGTGTAGCCGATACCTGCAGGAGACAGCATGAGTGACATGAGTGTCAACTCATACCTCAATATAATATTAGCATCCAATATAGGCCTATTTATCGGTATCAATATTTGCTGGTATAAAAAAAAAAAAAAGAACCCAATACATAAAATGACGCTTGATTTATAATGATCAAATTTCCAGTGAAGGTTGCTGTTTCAGTGCACTGCTGTCATTTAAGACAATAAAATTTCACTTTTAATCTGTAAAAAAATGTTCTGCTTCCATTGCATAATTTTGTTAAAAATGTTCAATAACCTCATTTGAGGGATCGTTGCAAAAGAATTTGCGTATATGGGCAAATATATTGATATTGAACCTTCTGCTCCCTAATATGGTATCAGCCTCAAAAACTGTATTATCCGGCAGGCTCTAAAAACAAGACTAATCCATGTATACCTTATTTTTCAGTGGATATGCCTGGAATTATAGTAAAAATATGCTTTCTGATCGATCGCCTTAAACTGTTTGCTTTTAACTGCTGCACCCTCAGGGGAGAAGTATTGCCGTAGCAGCTGGTCTTGTGCACCCGCAGACAGAGACAGGATGTTAATGGCTGCAGCGTCTGTCATGGCTCCACCGAATCCCCTGATCTTCTGGTACTTCTGGTAGGGAACAAGAGTCAGCCTGACTCCTGAAAAGAAAAAAAAAAAAACATGAAGCAAAAGAGATGCTGTGTGCTTGCTCTAACGCCAGCCACAGACATCCCAATAAAAGTCCACATCATCACTCACGTGTGGCCGTGCCGTTGACCTGAACCTGACCCTGCCCGGCCTCTAGTCTGCTCCCCACCATGCTGCTCACGTAGGACGAGTACCGGCCCAGGGGAGGCAAAGTGACCGAGCTGAGACTGTCGCAGTAGGTTGAATTGCACTCACACACCACTGAGTCATAGCCAAAGTTTCTGGCAATGCATTTAGAGCTTCCTGGATGTAGAAAAGGTAAAAAAGAAACACTTTTTTTGTTCTCCTATGTGGCTGGCTGAGTTGGTGAAGCTGTTAAGTTACGTGATTAACCTCACAAGCAAATGACGACGTGACACACACATTAGGACAACTTTTACCATGAATTTGGTTTTGCGCAGCAGTGGATTGAAACTAAACACAATTAGTCTGGCCAAACACTGACAGGGATCATTTCATTGCATAAAGTTCCATCATTTTGCTAATTTTTTTGTTTTTTTTTCAAACATACTTTTCTCTACGAGTGCATCTCAAAAAAAAAGAAACTTTTCCAGACTCGAGTCGTTGACCCACTCTGTGTATGCACGTTGAGTTTAGAACACATTAAATGTGCACTTTTATAACACTGAAAAACCACAGTATTCTGACATTTGAGACACCGCAGTGGGGGTCTTATAGTGGTTGATTGTGAAAAATACACGTTGTGTACGGGTTTTTAGTATTCTACACCAATACATCTCAGAGGCAAATACTGTACTGTTTCACCCCACTTTAAGGGAAATAATCCAACTTCTTGAAGACAGGATGATTACTCATGTTTGAGGTATGTTTTCAAATATTGTCAGGGAGCTACATGAATTTAAACTTTCCTGAACATTTTACAAACCTTTGCCTAAGCAAAGTTTGGAATACAAGAGTTCATGTAAAAGTGTGGCTCGTTACCTGTGGAGCGCGTCACTTCCGCAGTGAGGAGAAAGAGGCAGAGAAGTGCGGACGACAACCTCATTGTGTCTGAAAACAACGAGTCTCTTCTTGAGTCCACAGAGCAAGTTCAACTTCAAGAGATATTTTTAAATCAGCGCATAAAGGCCAAATTAAAAGGAAGACAAAGACGCCACTGCCTGCATTTAGGTCACACACACACACACTTATAAAAGAATAAAATCTCACCTTAAAGGATCTTCCTGATACAAACGCTGTCATGTTAGAGGATTCATTCAAATATTTACAACAAATCGTCACCTTAACGTCGTGCACGCTGCCATTCCACCCACTTTGTTTTGTCGATTCAATGTCTTTTGACCGGTCACGTGACCTCGGCAAACTGTCATGTGAGCCACGAGGCAGTAACCTGATCGACCGCCAGGTGGTGCTGCATCACAGGACTCTGACTGAGGGGATGAACGTGGTCCGACTGTGCGTGTTTTTCACACAGCTTTCAACACTTCAGAACAGAAATAAGAAATACAACATCATCTATATTTTAGTTACACATTATTAAATCACGTAATATTTATTAAACTAACTAAACCATGGCACCTCTCTAAAAATAAAACTATTAAAAAAAGAACAAGTTACCACCTCATCTGCACCATTTTCCTTCCATTGTGTCGACAGCACAAAAAAAAGTCATAAATGCGTGACAGGTAATCCTACTGCATCGAAGATAAACATTGTGATTTTCTGTTATTCAAGCAAATGAAAATTTAATGTATTCTAGATTCAATATATGTGTACTAAAATGTTTCGATTCTTGCGACCTATCAAAAATGACCCTGAAAAAATAACAAAAGCACACTTCAAAATATTTAAATATTTCACTATAACTGTATTACATTCTTATGGCTAATAATAACTGATAAGAATGACTTTCAGTTTTGTTGTACATGTACAATGAAAATAAAAACTATAGTACCCGACCGACCACAATCATTAAAATTTAAAAAAGGCTTTCACTGATTTCACTTTACATGTAAGAAATATAGAATACATGAATTTTGAACATTTTGAATGAAATTGAACAAAAGCCCTTCTCCATATTTAGATTTCTTGAGATGCGTTAGTATATTTCATTCATAAAGATATTTATAGAACATCAAGGTGATTAAAGTAATTAAATCTTTTATCTGACTTACTTCTGAATACTACAAGAAGTAGGAACAAATGCAATTTAAGACTCCAGGTTTGAGAAAATGACAAAACAGTGGATTTAAGCTGATACAATAAGCCATTACTTAATTCAACATTTTATTATCAAAGTAGTACACATGCATCATAATTTACAGAGGAACACATATTACAGACACAAACATTTGCATGTTTATGTATTTCCAGGACGTTGATGTTGGTGTGTGATTTATGTTCAGTTCATAGGAAGCCACAAATTCTCTCCAACATTGATGGATTCCTGTTGCTCAGAAAGATGAGTTCTTTCTTTCCTTCCTCCGTTTGACCTGGTGAGGAGACAAAAATGGTTTCGAGTTACTAAAACGACATCATTTACACGTCTTCTCTGTCAAGCCTTCACATTATGATCACTTACTCTGTGGATGCTGCAGCCAGTGGCGATCCATATAGTAGAGGTAGCAACTCTCAAACTCCCTCTCGCTGTAGTTGGGCACTGAAACTGGGATGAATGGGTCCATGCTGTCAAAGGCCCTCTAGTAAACAGGAAGTCAACATAATGGACATCAGATGTAGTTTTGTGAGGTTTCTGTAACACATGCATGCTTGCCGTAGCATGATGAGACAAGAGGACATCACGCACTAACCTAAAACACCAACGCATGAATTGAAAATACAAATTTGCATATCATTGCCCTGTACAAAGCACCACGGCACACATTACAATGGAGCTCTTCCACAGCCGCCATTTTAGCATCAAGTTGTATTGTAAACACAGGTGTTTGCCACTCATTCTAATTAAGGTTTTGTTCCATTCAGCTGAAATGGAGTCAGTCACCACTAATTTATCAGCTGTCTGATGATATCGGCCGAGAGAAACATATCACATGAATATTGGTATGGACGTTATTAATCTCCAATATGTGCTGCTATAATTAATTTGTTTTACAATGCAGTAACCTCTCTGTGTATTGAAAGTTTATTGCTCGCCGTAGAGCTTTATCTATTTTATTTTTTTAAGGCATGTATTGGTGGTGTTTTACGTATATCTTAAACTTTGAATTTATTAAAGGTTATATTGTTATACAGTTATACATGTCTAATTGTTATAATCTGTGTAAGAGTTTTTTTCTTCCTAATATTG
>KV751355.1:3613522-3625802 GCA_001698575.1 Mola mola | reverse complement strand
CACCTCTGTGTCATTTCCTCTCTATCCCCCCCATCCCCTTACCCCCATATTTTAATGAACCTAGGTTTACAAAGTGACTGGAGAAGCTGGGAACAGCAAAAAAGTGTACCAACACAACACAGTGTGGAAGGGATAAACAAAAGAAGACCAGGGCGGCCCAGAAAGCACCCACTGCCCTCTGTATCCTCTCCCACGCATTCATCTGCAGCCCCCTCCTTGTCATCACCCGAGCTCTTGCCAGGACACAGAGATGTGAGAGAAGTGGGAGGGAGAAAAGAGGAAATGGGGGCAGAAAGAGGTCGAGGAGGTGACACAGTGCAGCAGGTGACAGAGTTGGAGTTGCAGGCCCGGAGGAAGAGAGGGCGGAAAAAAAAACATGGTGACTCTCCTTATCATCAGAGGTAAACACACAGCTTTATTCTAACATACCTGAGCTGGTTGACTTGAAAATTCAATACAACCACTCACTACTGTGATATTAACCCACTGTTTTCAGCACTGTGTGCTAAACCAGTGCCATTTCTTTCTTTCTCTTTTTCCTCTCTGCCATTCTATCTCTCTTCACGCTTTCCTTTTAGTGTCGCTGAGGATAAATCCGAGTGTGATACGCCCCCTGAATTTTTTAGCCAATCAGATGTCGACCAGGCTCCATCCCAACCAGTGGCCATCCAAAGAGAGGAGATGGCAGACGGTCCTCCAAGGAAAAAGTTCCTGAGGGCAGGTCTTTACTCTGATGATTATAAAACTATAGAGTGAGTCAAACCCATAAACAAAGTGTTTTATCACAGTTTCTATTATCAGGTTGTTTTTTTATGTACTTATGAACTCATATATTTCTCTCCTAGTCCCCCCTCCCAAACCCGGCAGTTGTGCAGAGAGAGTTTGGAATACACACTAGAAGAGCAAGAATATAGCCTTTTACCTGCTCCCATACATGTTGGTGAGTATATCTGAAAATGCAAACCCTGCTGTAGTTTGGCGTAGTCTGTGGTCACTCCCTTCAAAAACTCTCTTTGTGTCCTCCAGGGAAGTACCTTAGGCTGAAGCGGATTCATTTCCAGTTACCTTATGATGTTATGTGGCTGTGGCAACACAATCAGGTAAATTGGCACCCGTAAAAATCAGAGAGTCTTAAGAGCAAGCTGATGCATCTTTGTAGGTTAAAGTATAATGACTGTGACAGTAATCGCCATGTTGTGTTGCTGCAGCTTCATAGGCCACCGTCTGTCCCCCTGAAGAGGAAGCGGCGTTACTGTGAGTTGTGAGAATTCATTGTGTCATCTTGAGCTTTACTTGATGGATCAGATCAATACTCTTATACACTGTTTCCTCTCTTCCTCTCTGTCTCACGCAGGCCGACTGAAGGAGAGGACTGCTTCCTCTAGCCAGACAGCAGTGAGTACTTGTGGCTCGAGGCTAATTGCAGTAAGGAATGCATCTTTGATAGTAAAATATGCTTATATCAACCCTTTTTACTCCTACTCTGTAGGAAGAGAGCTCCAGCGACATCACCAGCCTGTTTCCTCACCTTGACATGGAGCCATTGACAAGCTTATGGACTTCTCACATTTCTCCCTGTTTGCCTGGGCCAGGAGCTTTGTGGTGAAGCACCACGTGTTCCTCGTTAGGAACTGGGAGCTCGTCAGAGACAGACAGATCCGTTTGAGGATAGAGAGGGAGAGAGACGCAGAGGCAGAGGAGAGGGACTCGCAGCATCCGTCCTGTGATGGATCCAGTGGGGACGACAGCCACATCAAGTCAGGTCCATGAAGCAAGTGTGTGTGTTAGTTTTTGTTTCTGTAGGTGTCTGTGTATGCACACATGTATGTGGACCAACTCCATGCAATGTAATATTTATTGCTTATCTGTATAAATGACTTCTGTCATGGTTCTCATTTTATGTGTGCATGTACTCTGTGTGTGTGTGCTCTTCTGTGTGTGCCTGTTGTCCTCGTATTTGGTTTGTTATTCCATATCATACACAGCAGCACAAAATAAGTGGTTTTCCAACCACAGAATTTCAGTCTGCAGAAATGTTTCCACATTTCTGTCATCCACGCTTGGTGTCCAAGAACCCAGCAGGCATCGTCTTTCCGCATTAGCAGTGAAAACACAGTTTCCATCGAAGAGGGCAGATAGGAATCCAGGGGAAATAGGAACATTATTTAGATATGTGTTTTAAAAAACGGACATGGTTTCATTCCCTCCTGCAGTGAATTTACTAACATAGAGAACGCTGCTTGATCTCTGACCCTCAGATCAGCCAAGGGTGGTAGAGGCGACGGTTATCTGCAGTGACCCCCACCATCAGGATGAGTATACATCCAGCTCACTCACTGCCAGCCCCTGTGTGAGTCAACAAATGCACCCATGTGAATGAAAGAATCCTTTCTTTAAAGTGTCCACAAGCATAAAAACCTGCTTTTTGCAATTAATTGGGCATGCTTGTTCACCGCAGCCCACCAACACCCAGAGCAGACAACAGGAGGAGGAGGGAGAGGAAGAAAAACAGGGGGAAGAAGAGGTCTGCAGCAGAGAACAGAGGAGGAAACGACTGAATGATTTACTAGAGACCCTGCAGCATTCATAAGCTAACAGACAGGTGGGTTTAGAATCAGATACAGAAACAGGTGGGACTCGGAGGACAGTGTGCATGGTTTTGTTGATGGTATGTTGCCTCTGCGTAGGTGGGACCACTCTGAGAAAGGGACCAGCCCACCGTGGGATAGATGGACAGGAACTGATGACACCACAAAGCTATGAACAGTAGTGGCGCAAGAGAAAACAAGCAAGAAAGGGAAAATTATTAAATCAGAAGATGCAAGGAAGACATGTCCCTCACTGAAAGATGAGCATGTTGAACCCAGCGCTCTGAAGGGCATCACACCAAGGATGAAACCATGGCAACACGTCTTTTGTCCAAGTGGCGAGGGATGGGAAACGGACTGTCCGGAATGAAAGAAAGAAACAGACCAGCTGAAATGATTTTGCACTAGTGCTGGATGAACAAGCACACTAAAGACTGTACGTTTGCTGAGTGGACACACTATAAACACACTTTTTGACTGCTCTTACTTTGGCACCTTAAGCAAACTGGGAGCGATGGACGCCGTTCAGAGACTGAAAGTGGACATACATGGTACTCAGCGTTTCAACTCGGAAGGTTCCAAGAGACAAAGATTTAACAAACATTTAACAAGCCCAAGGGAACGAAAATGTAGCCAGGGCCCCTAGCGAAGTCAAAATTAAACCACCTTTTAATCGTTAAGCTTTCAAAGTCACATTGCACCTTTGGGAAATGTTGTGAGGGAGAATGAACCAGTTAAAAGCTGTTGAGACAGTGTTTGGGTTTTTCTTCACTTAACCAAGACAGTGTCTGCTATGTACCAGTGAATAGACAGGGGAGGGGGTGGGCCTGCTGATAGGAATTTTGGCTTCACTGCAAGAGAATTTCTAATGACGGTTTCAGGAAAGAAGTTATTTTTGAAATAAAAAGACGTGAGTGATGTCAGATTAAGAAATAAAGAACATATATTTATGATAAGAATGTTTATTGTTGACTATTTTCAGTATTACTTCCTGGAGAAGGGAGGCAGAGGGGTAAAAAAGTGTTGTGTTTACTTCAGGCTGCCTTTAAGAATGTTTTGTTCTCTGCTCCAGAGCATTGACAATCAGAATGTCCTCGGGGGGAGAGTGAGAGTGAGAAGTAGGATTGATTTGCCCCAAATGCTCTGTAGAAGTGCCATGTTGTCTTGCGAACTCATGCAGTCTTTAAAAGCAATATCTCCTCTGACGAGGACTATATAAAGACGTAATTTGTTTGTTTTTTTTAAGTTGTGAATATTAAGCATCGGAGGTCTTTTTTTTTCTGTACAGTTGCATAGTAGATTGTACTCATTTTAGGAGCATTGGGCTAATCTACTTAGTGGAAGTAACCATAAGTGTTTTGTTGCATATGAATGTGCATAGAGAGACCTGTTTTGCTTCTATCAGCAGTAGCGTGTAAAATTAGTATTATACATGACAATACTATTGGGATTAACTGAATCAAATCTTTCATTTTACTAACATCTTTTAACAGAATATACAGCTGACCAATATATCAGTCCTTTCTCTTTAAAGATTGACTATGATTGTATATGATTTTTGTTTTTTAGAATTACATGTTATTTTTTTTATCTGAGTGTATGTTGTTTGCTTTTGTTGTTATTGGTCAGACAATCAGTGACAGTAGTTTTTCCAGTGTTAAATTACAGCTCTCTTTCTGTAGTGTGGCTTCTAATAACAAGCCAAGAAAGTGCAATTTCTTTGACTGTTTACATACTGTATGTGAATTTTTTTTCCCTCTTTTTTAACTAAAAGCACTACATTAATGCCAGTGGATAACTAACTTTATAGCAAAGGTACACATAAAGATTTATTTATCTAGTTTGCATGACATTTAACCTTTGCCTGTTGCCTCTGATAATGTGCATTTGAAAAACAAAACAAAAACAGAACTGTTATAGCTCAATGCCATAGAATGTCTGCTCAGACTTTTTGCCTCTATAACCACAATAATAAAAGCATTTTATGTCTACTAGTACTAAAGCGTGCAGACTCTTGGTGTTCCAGTAGAGCTTTCTCCTTTTTGTATGCAGGCTTACTGCAATGATTTTAATCAGCTCGAGCTAACAGTGCCATCTAGTGGCGTTAGATTGTACATCTCAAACTGCTGTCCTCCATAATGACCCACAATGGAGGATGCTGTCAACAGAACAGTTTCAAGATGGGGGCAGGCAGCTGCTCACATGGGAGATTCATTGTCCTCTCTCTGCCCTTCAAATTAGAGGGTTTAGAGCTTGGCATACATGCATTTAACTGGGTTATGCACTACCGATGCATATAGTTATCTGGGGATTTCAAAATGCATTTAGAATTTTTCCACAAATAAACTCTGGTTGACAAACTATTTTGCAAAAATGAGTCAGCTGCACAGGATTGGTTTATACTGATCATTTTATTTGGTGTATTTACAAACAAGCACATGCAGGAGGTGGACAATGACTGACACTACAGGGGCACTGAACTATATTCAATAGGAGGACACGGAGGATGTCTACAGGTCACATGACACCAGAGAGAGAGAGAAAGAAAGGAGGAGGAAGTCATTGTTACACATACACACGAGTGAAAGCGCAGCACGTGCTCACACTCATTTGTTTCACTGCCATACATGCTTCCACACAGACACACACGCACACAATGTACCCAGATAGATAGAGAGACACTAGATGGGTCAGATAGAGCTCATTTGTTTTAGAAAACTCAAGATCAATAAATAGTACATCTAATAAATGAATGGCTTTCAAAAAAAATGCATTTAAATCATCACCTCACACTTGAATGAAAACACAAAAACAAAACAAACAACGATACACTTTGTAATGTGCCAGTATATATATTTTTTTAAATCTTTGTCAAGACATTGTTTACTATAACCACCTACCGCCTAAGATAAAAGGTATGAGCACTAGTTTGACAGGTGATTGACAGTCATGCTACATGGCATTGACACCATAACGCAAGGAAACTGAGCTTTACCTGATTGATCAGTCCCCAGCTGATCAAACTGACTGGAAATGATTGAAGCAATTGGTTGTTAGGCTTCAGGTGCCAACTTGGATAAAAACATCAAATCAAAATTACTTTAAAACAACAACAACAAAAAAAACTTTTCTGTTGTACATGTAACCAGATGCATAGTCATCAATAAAGAATCCAGAGAATAACTGATAAATATATGAGACAAAGCAATGTGTTTCATCTGAGCAACATCCAATCCACATCTCACTTCCACCACTAGCACTATTAACAATTCAACAAGTATGATAAGCAAACATGGCAGGGAGGGCTAAGAGAAATACCAAACCTGAGGTACCAGGTGAAGACCAGCCACCGAACCTACACACTTTACAGTAGCACTTACGAGTTACACACACCTGGGAGTTTCTCACCACGTTAAATTTAAGATCAGATAGCGCTGAACACGAGCATAGTTTTGTGAGGTGTTTATTCCAACAGATGATTTGGAGTAGAGGGATTAGCTACAGATTGCTGTTGTCTGAAATTAGGGAATAAATATCTTCATTCAAAGCATTCACAGCACACTGCAATACATACAGTGTTTAAGGTATGAGGGTAAACCTAACCATTTTATGAATATGATGTCAGGACATTGGCAATACTTAAAGCACACAGAAAAAGCACTGTGTACTGAATTAAAATGTGTAAAACAAACATGTATGACACTTGATGGATGTGTGCGTACAGTTGCAGACGTAATAAATAATGAACCCATTCATTTCAAAGGATTCCCGTCCTTCATGTGGCCATAATCTTGCGTTTTGCTATCTGCTTTCTCTTGTTCATCTATCTTTCTATCTATCTTGGTAATGTCAATGTCAATGTATATACGTATATATTTATATTTATATTTTTACAGTCAATAATAGTAGCAGAAACATGTCAAATACACATGAACAAGGCGATAAAGGTGAAACAGGGGTGAAAGGTCAATAGAACACAGATCTGCACAGCTACAGTTCACTACATTACTACGCAGTATGCAACAGGAGATAAGGCCCAGTACTCTAACGTGCTTCGTCACTTGACAGACTGCCAGCCATGACTCTCTACCGCTGATGTATAGAGTTATTAATATGGCTTCTAGCAGGCTGTTCACTACCCCTCCTCAAGGCGGCCAGCGGCTGATCTGAAAGCATCTGTAGCTACTGGTGGCTAATTGCACAGATTTTCCCTCACTCATTTTCAGATCAGTGGCTGACAAGGAGAGCGGAAAGTGAGAAGGGGACATTTAAAGGGATACTTCACTCATAGATCAAATGTCCTCAGTATGAAATGATCTAACTTTAACTTGAGTTGTTACTTTGCACCATCTGCTGCATCCCTGCAGCCAAAATCCATTAGCTTAATGCTGCCAAACTAGAAGGACTGTGTTGGGGGAAAAAATACTCCCATATGTTCATTAAGGGAGAGGTGTTCAGACTTCTCCTGGTGCACGTACAGCAGAACAGATGGTGCTACGAACTCACCGATCAAGGGTGAAATATCCCTTCAGAGTAGTGGCGCCTTACCGTAACCTCTCAATACCCACCTAAAATATAGATATATTTATTTTGTTTTTACGAATTGATTGAGTGCAGCAGTTACGGGTGCCCAAGTTACATGATGAGGGAGGTGTAGCCAATAGGCACCAGCCCCTCTTTGTCTCCCTGACGACAGCGAATCCAGTCTTGGTTGACTCCTCCTAACACCACGAGTTCCTCCCCTTTGCAGAAGCTGAGCTCTGAACCTGTTCCGGTATGGTCGCACAGCGTTCGTACCGACCTGAGGACACGAGACAGAGATCTCCTCAGCCTAAATGGTCTCCAAAAACAACACAGGGCATGCACTGGCATCACACTTTTGCTGGAATTCACGCCAGCTGGACTGTGTGGCAAGACATCCGGAAACATTATGGCTGCACAGGATTAAAATTTAAAAATTACCGGCTTAAAATAAAGTTAGCTGAACTTTATAGCGATCCGTACAATTTACCAAAGAACCAGTGGTCCAGTGACACGTGGCCTGGAATCAGGTTTCCTGATGTTTTTGCAGCAGTGTACACTAATGTCACAGCACTTGATAAAATTAACACCGTTGGCACTCAGCGATTTCTGCTTACTGTGCCTACCTCACATGTGTAGATGTTTTCTTCATGTTTTCTTTACAACATTATCACTAAGACCTAATGAGGCCAGATTTTGAATGAGTCACAATGCAAGATTACTAAAAGGTCAGACTGGTGAGTCACCAGTTGCAATCTGTCAAAAATAAAAATGAGAAAAAGGTGCAAATCTGATGTCTGGAGGCTATTTCTAAAAAGAAAAAAAAAACCAAGCAGACGTAAGCACATGGAAGAAGGTTAGTGTACTGATGAGCTTCTAGAATGTCTCAGCTCTTTCTCAGAACGCTTTCTCTCAAAATTGTTTATCCATTTTTTGCCAAACACAAGCTATGAATGATGGTTTATTTTGTTTAGTCTTCAAGTTGAATTCTTTGTGAAATGTTGACATCAAAATATGGCTTCTCCATCAAATGTTTTACACGTATGATTGACATGACTCTAAAATTCATTTAAATTAGAGTAAAAATCAGTTGTTGTGTGTTTATGTCATTGACTTCCTTTTATATTATCAATTCTAGTATGTGGTCTAGTTTATCATGTTGCATTTTAAATGTATTGATGAAGCCTGCTAGGTGGGGAAAGGATTTAATTTGGAAAATTCAATAAACACGGAGATGCAAAAAGCATCAATCAATCAAATTTCGGTTAATAATCCAAAAATGTCATCTTATATTGCTTCCCTACAAAGTCGAAATCAGGCTCCCATTTAAGATTCCAGTCAACACAGGTTTTAAAATTTGTAATAATAAGTGCTCCAGACCCAATTTCATTCAACATTTGCTGAACAAAATGCAAAAATCTACCCTCCATGACATCAGGATCACTCGTCATGAGTCCTGAGTTGTACCTGAGTGGTCTGGGTTTGTCCTTCATCTCCAGTGGATCGACCTCTTTCTCTGGCTCTCTTTCTCCCTGGGGCTCAGATGCTATCGTTATTATCGGGTTGGAGCCGCTGCTCACCATTCGGGTCAGTGCAGTGACACCCGGAGCCAGCCACTGAGAAGGACGCCTGCAGGGATAGACAGAAAGAGGTCAAGAGGAAGGAGAAAAATATTCAGTGTGTGTAGAACAACAGAGACTTCAGATTTTCTGTATAACAGTTTATGAATTCATTGCTTTCTCTGAAGCTAGAGATCAGTGTCAAGTGTCAAATTAACTAGCTGACCTGGTCGGTGGTGTGTGACCTTGTGGGCTGCCGGAGCTTTTAGAGGCACCAAAGAGCCGCCCCAGACCCCAGGGAACCTGAGCGTCACCGCTAACAGGAGCAAAGTCACTCCCTGCCTCCAACCGGAGATCCGGCAGATCCGCCTTCATCGCCTCCTTCTTCATGCTCAGCTCAGACAGGTTCTGGCTCAGTCTGCCTCTCCAGCGCATCACAGCCCCCCATCCCTGCTGGATCATCTGATGATCAAAAAAGATTTCAAAATTGTGGGATTACAAAAACAAATGTGACAACAATCACTGAACAACAATGCACAAATGTGAGCACCTGTCCTGTCTGCTGAGCCAGACTGTCCTCCTCAATATTAGGAGGTGGTAACGCTCCAATTTCCTTTTCCTGCACCCACAACAGCTGAGGACTGGTGTGCCCAAAAGCTGCTGAAGTTTTTAGTGGTGCAGCGCTGCTATTTGTTGACACTCCAGATCCTCCGTTCTTTGGATTAGCCACGAGTGACGAGTTCTCTATGGCTCCCTGAGGCTCTGAGTTTCCAAAGTCTACTTCAGACTTCAGGCTTTCAGTATATCTGCAGCCTGTGCTTTTTGGCTGGGACCTCTCTGTCGAGAGCTGGGTACCAGCATCCTGACAGGGTGGACTGCGGATCTCTGGACCGTGAACGTCTGGCTCTAAATGGTGGTGCTGGAAGAGCAGGTCGAGGTTGAAGGTCAGCAGGCTGAGAGGCTGCAACACAAGCAGCAGCTCCTCGAACAGAGGCTGGCAGGTGCCGACTGACAGACGCATAAAGGAGGTGGGGTGGTAATACGTCTCCAGCACGTCTGAAAAGAAAAGAGATCACACTTAGGCACGTGCACGCCCTCAAGAGATGAGACGAGACGTAAGCGATGAAAACTTACCGGTGCAAGATTGAAGGTGAGACAACCACAAATCAAGACACTTGATACTTAAAGAAAAAATAGAGAACGGGAACAATAAGGACACAAAGACAACAAGTGCAGGGAAAACCAACTAGATTATAAACACCTAATTATATGTTTAAACTACCGATTTGGACACTTTTCATGCCACCAGAAACCAGAGAGAACTCACTTGAGTAGGCCAAGGAGGAATGCATTGAATCTGTGTTTGCTCTGTCTGAGCTCGGGAAGCTCTCCAATCCGCACTTGAAGGTTGAACAAGATCTGTGTTTTTGGACCTTGAAAAAGTGGAGGGGAGGAAAAAAGACACGGATCAAGACAGGGACTCATAGAGATGAGCCAAGAAATTGCTTTACTTGATATTTTAGAGAGTAAAATCAACAAGTATTGATGGTTGTATGGGGACAGAGGAGAAAGTGCAGTGTTAATCATTGCCATTTGATGAAAAAGCATAGTAACTTACAGCATAATATCACTTTAAAGTGTATATATGCTAATGTTTTCCTACCTGGTTTGGTGGAGGCCTGGACCAGACCCCAGGTGGAGTTTGGCCTCCGGCCTGCAATCATGTCACTCTGGTGGGGTTTTAAGCCATCAGTCAGCAGGTTATGCAGGGCAGGACACAGGCAATGCAGCACCAGGCGACCCAGAGATGGATTTATAGTGCTGTCTCCCGATAAAGCCTGGGAAGAGACGAGACAAGAAAAACAAAATAGAGGACGATGTGACGAGATAAGGAGAGACAAGGGAAAAGATGAAAAAAAAAAGATTCAACGGGAAAAGAGAGAAGGAAACAAAACACATGAACGGCGGTTTGAGAGACACGGGGAGCGATGAGGGTCGTATGATGCAACGAGAGATGATTTTTGGGGGATGAGTTTCAAGTTAGTTGACAAGGAAATTCTTAATGCAATTAGACTGTGTTCTCCAAAGACACCCTAGTACCTTATTAACTAAGAGAAACTATGGAGAGGTAGAGCAAGAAAGACAGGAAGGAAAGCACTTTCAGATAAAAAAATAAAATCAATACAATGATTTTGCTGTCGATAAATGTTATCGAGTGAATGATTAAAAAAAAAAAAACACTCTTCAACTGTGAAAACTAGCTTCAAATATGCTGTTGTGAAACCCAGCTGTGACTGACCTTCTGCACTAAAGTCCGAGAGGAACTGAAATGGGCCAAGATGGCTTCCACTGCAACGCTGACTGCGCTGACCAGAACTGCAAGAGCAACAGTTCATTTTATAATAAAGGAGACATCAGGGGCAAAGATACACACCTAGACAAGTGACACACACACACACACACACACACACACACACACACACACACACACACACACACACACACACACACACACACACACACACACACACACACACACACACACACACACGCACACACATATATACAGTATATATGCAGGACACACACCTCTTTTTTCTTGGAGGCACTGAGAGGACAGGCCCAGACCTCTCATTGGATGCTTCACGTCTTCGCCCATCCAGGATGCCTCTGTCCTCTGTACAGAGCCAGCAAATGAGACACTGCGGACAGCTGATGGTAACAGTGAGGGAGCAATTGGTTACTTCATAAGTACCAAAAAACCCCACAAATTCAGACACAAAGTGAATCAACACGGACAGAAATAATTAATTTAAATATTAGTGCTATTAGCAGGAGCTGTTAAGCAATGAGAAGCAGTGTTGTAGGCAGATACAGGCAGATGGTACTACGCATATCAAATAGTGTGTGAGGGTATCCTGTAGGCTTACAGTGGCGAGTTCTCAACATCTGGGTCTATGAAGACAGCTTTCTGTATGCATCAGGGATAAACAGGATCCCATGCATTAATCTTAACACTAAACACTCACACACACTTAACATAAGCATACATTACATAAAATTAACTGCAGAGCTTGGGGGGTAAACTAACCACATCAGTCAGGTGAGATATAGGTACAAACTTTGGCAGAGGGCAGGTGTTCAAAGTTATGTGGCTGATATAAAACACACATTCTTAAGCTTAAGTAAAAATCAATTACATAAGAGCACCATCAACAAGCTACTTGGTTTGTGCTTGGCATGAAATGCACGTGTCCATTTCAACATGCAAAGACAAAAAAAACAACAGGCAGACAGACCAGACAAACCCGACAGGGAGACAGACGAAGAGAGAGAGAAGCAGAGTGATGAGAGGGAGCCTCTGACAGGAACAGCTGTTACCCGTCTGAGGGCACTTTGCAGATTCGAAAAGACAATGTCGATAAGATGTATCAGATGACCTGCCGGGAGCTGCCTTCTGATGCATGGAACTGATACACTTAGCCAATGCCTTCAAATCTGCAAATCCCTCAGGTTGAAAATTTTAGAAAAATCCCAGGGGCCGCCACATCCAGAGAAGAGAACAGTTATAAAAGACGGACATGCATGCACGCAAGATGTCAGACAATGACA
>KV751355.1:3580510-3608696 GCA_001698575.1 Mola mola | reverse complement strand
CGAGATCAAATCCATTCTCATGAAGTCTGGCAATGTAAGCCAGTTTGACCTCCCTGTTCACCTTCTCCAAGCGATCCAGGTGATCTAACCGATCCCTGAGTACATCCCAGTGTTGTTCCCCCTCCAGATCCCAACGGGCCACTTGGATCACCTGGCTGAAACGCTCCATTTTTCCAAACTCCCCAACGGACTCAAGAAAGTCAAGTAAGCCAAGTTTGGTGACCTCAGAATCACCTTTGACACCTAAGTATTCAGGAGAAGGAGAGTCCAGGGCAGAGGGGTAGCCCTCATCTGGGGAGCAAGGGGGGGTTGGGGAATGTGATGTCAAGGAGAAGGGATTGGAGCTAAGAGGAAGGGATGGGGGTAAACGAGATGGGGGCTGGCATTCAGGGGCTTGTAGAGCAGCGTGGTCTTTGGGGGACGACATGGCAGATAGATTATCTTGGTCATGGGAAGAGCAAATGGAGGCCGGTTGATCTGCACAGTCAGACTCTAGATCAGAGCAGGAGCTAATGGAAGTGGAGGATGAGGAGGTAGAGGAGGACAAAGTAAACTCCAGGAGAGAGGGGGGGCAGTCACAGCACGAGGGCACTAGGGTGTCATCGTCTTCATCGTCATCGTCACCATCGTCATCATCATTGCCAGCCTCCTCTTCTTCATCGTCAATATCAATATCCCCACTGCTCTCTTCATCTTCCTCTTCATCTACTTTTACATTTTTCTTGTTGTCCAGATTGGTGCTTTCATCTGCATTCTTATTTTCATTTTCCAGACCAGCAGCAGGACAGGCAGAGGGTTCCACCTTGGCTTGTGCTTGCAAAGGAAGCTGAGGCTGCTCTTTGGCCCCATTTCCATCCTGCCTCTGGGGCAAGATGACTACAGGAGGCGGTATCTGCATTTGCTGCCTGAGAGAGATGGTGTTGTTGTTGTTGTGGTTATGGTTGAACATGCTGTTGTTGTCCTGTGGAGAGCGCCCATCACAGCACAGACATGGCAGGCTGGGTTCATTACAATTCGGGTCAAGAGGGAGAACTGAGGGAAGCGGAGGAGGGGCGGCCGCTGGTGCAATTTTGGTTGCCGCTGATGCTCGTGCGCTGCTTGGTTTGGGCTTGGCCAATTTAGAGACAGCTGAAACTTGTTTTTGTGAGGCAAACCTGGACTGGCTTACTGGTGCTCGAGGCTGCAGTCCCAACCTGGTCCTGGTGGGTGCCGTGGGGCCTTTAGTAACCCGGCGTGGGGAAGATGTGGTGATTGTGTTCATGTTTTTATCCTCCTTCTGTGAACCAGGGCCATGAGGCTTTGGTGTAGCTATGGTATTGGTTCGCCTGTTAGCATGAAAGCGTCGCGGCTTTGGAGGCTGAGAGGAAGCGCTAGAGGACAGCATTGTGAGAACGGGACGCTCTAGAATACTGTGATATTTCTGTTTCTATAGAAACAAGTGTTGTAAAGGCTGGACAGATCCAAAGTATGACGCGTTGTGACGGTCACATCTTGGCTTGACTCCCAAGATCCTGTAACATCAAAGCAGACAAAAACTGAATAACAGCTATGAGCAAACTCAGCTCTTCAAAGACTATCGTCTTGTGCTACACATGTTTTCATATTAGGCCAAGTCTTTGAAGTTCAAAATCGATCATCTGGACTATTCATTAAAACTCAACAGCTTTTGGGCTTCTGCTTTATAATTATCACGACAGAGGTCCTGGGAGAACATGAGAATGAACAGTCTCTGACACATGGCTGCACAAAAAGCAAATTATCAAATATCACTACTTCAACCTACAAAAACGACAAATACACATACCATGTCTAGCTTCTCAAATGTTAGCATTTGCTAAATTTTGATGAAAGTAAGCTAAATATATTTGGGTTTTCGGCTGGTGTTTGGACAGAAATTAAATGATTGAAGTTTGAAGACATCACCTTGGGAAACTGCGGTTAAGAAAATAATTATTCCATGGACTGTGACGATATTACTACTTATAGTAATACAGTAGCTAAATGATTGTAATGCGAGAGGACGAGATTTCCTCACAAAAACTCTTGTGAACACGTTAACGTTTTTTTTTTTAATTTACTTCTTAGCTAAACAAATGGGCTACTTGAAAATGTGCAAAATGCCAAACCATTTGTATTAACCTGCTGTTCTATCTTCTTAGCTTTCCGATGTACTGTATACCAGTCTAAATCAAATACTCAAGCTGATAACGGTCACCTAATCTAAAGCTTCATCTGCATGATCAGCATAACAGCGTGCTGACATTCATGAGTTCACAGTTGCCAGGCTATCTGCCTCTTCGCCAGTCCATCCCTACAACCTGACAAGAGGCAGCGAGATGCAGACTGAAGGAAGAAATAAAATAATAAAACCCAGTTTACCCGAAGCGATGGCTGAGCTAAAGAGCGCGTTTAACTGGAGCATGAAACTGGAGCGTCAGGCAGTAATGACCAACAACAGTCCGTCTTTTTAGAGCCCATTTACCGAAGGCTATTGCTCATATTCCTCCACAGTGCCCTTCACGTCACTGAGGAAGATAAATCCCTCCAGTGCCTTCTTGCACCGGGCCTCGTTGGAATGACCAATAAAGCCTTGACATGATCATTAAAAAATGCCCATCGTTGCATGTAACTGAACCCGTCCGGCAGAGTGTTCCCCCCTGCATGTATTGATCCCACAGAGCGGATGGAGACAGGGAGGATGCGAGGAGGAGGGGGAGGAGGGGGTACCACCAGCCGCATCGACCTCATGCAGGCTAGAGGCCCATCCGCCCCTGTTATAACTCGACTATTATTCCAAACCTTGGATTCCAATTGGAAAAACACAATAATACTACTACATTTTAAACAGGAACTGCCAAAGGAATATATCCCCGTCAATAGCGGAGTGGAGCGTCTCCAGATGTCCGCAGGCTCCGTGCGGGAACAGAAGGCGGTCCTTAACGCCATCAGGCGACACTGTGCGGGACAATGCGACACGGCATACACACGGCGACATTATAGATCAGGACTGCACTCACGATCAGAATCAGGAAAGGATGGACGCAGGTGTCCATCTCGTCGGGCGATCTCACGTAGCGGTCGGGGTTAATGCGAGTCTCTCTCCCTCCTGCGTGAACTGCATCAGCATCCGTCTTCTCGCGAGCGTCCGACGCCGCCGCTGACCCAAGCAAACCACACCCCCTCACCGAGGGTGCGATTCAGGGTTTAGCTTTTCACTCACCTAAAAATAATACTACCTCTTGCGAAATTTTAAATCCATATGTGCAAATTATATGCACTTTTTCATTTTTGAAAAGGAATTGGATCGATGCATATCTTCAATATCTCAAGGAGAAAAAAAAGCTTTTAAGAGAGTGGATTTGTGCTCATACTTCAATATTGGGTTGTTTTTTTTATGATTGTTTATATATAGATATATCTTTATTTTTTTAAATCCCAGGCAGCCTATTTTTATGTCTATTTTATGTACCTTTTATTGTTCATATCTTTCTCCTATATATGTTTTTATGCGTTTATATAAAGGAGAGGGGAGTTATAGTCACTTAGTAATGTCGTTGATCCGTCAGGAGTATTAGTTTGATTTAGTCCATACAATGTCAGAAAATAACCATATATGCGCATTATTTGATTGGAGCCGAACTGTTTATCTGATCCAGATTCAGTCTCCTGTCATATAGCAAACAAGTGAGCAATTACACAGCAGAGAGGATACTCAAATACTGCTGCTTGGTGTCTGCTGTATTAAGGCTTTGTTGCAAAGTCACTTTACTAGTGCATCGGAAAAGAGATTAGCATTTTTTAAATTTAATTCAAAAAGTTGAGCTTTATATTCTTTATTTCCTTCTTTTAAATGAAATCATGAAGGCCTTTTTGTTTTAATTTTGATGAATATGTCTCAGTGAACATTCTAATATTGAAAGATTTTGTTTATCGTGTAATGAGTCTAGCATATATCAAATGTTCACTTTCTTAAATAACTGATGAAATATCAGGATATTTTATTTTTGTGTGTGTTTCGATTCACTCCCAAAATGTAAGCATTGTTCCTTAAGCTAATGCCAATGCACACGCAGACACAAAATTTCATGAAAATCTGAATTTGATTTCTTGATTTTTGCATCCAGGCTTGAAAATTGATTTGGATCATGATTAAAAATGAATGATCTTAATCTTGTATGATATCCAAGCCACACGCCATGTCCTCCAAATTTGTTTAGCTGGTACATTTAAATTATAATTTTATTTGTCATATACAGTGTATAATGTACAGTGAGCTAACTGATCCAGTTTAGTAGTGTGCAGCTTAAAAATAAAATAATTTAGGACATGTTGTTAAATTTAAAGCTAAGACTAATGGAAAAAAATAGAAAATATACATATGTATAAAGACATAATTACATGTTCACGAAGGCAAAGCGTAACCATCATCACCTCTGTTGGAGGTGCTAACAAAAGGATCAAATCCTCACACTGATGAGCTCGTAAGAGAAGTTGTGGTGGGGTTTTTTTCACCTTAAAAAAATGACTGAAACTGTGTTTTGTCAAAATAGCTTAGTTTATTTTCTTTTTTGTTTCAGTTCTGCCAACACAAACATCATCAAAACAAACACAGAAACACAAAAAAGAAAATATTTGTTAAGAGCAAAAACTTCCGGGTCAGTACCAACTTTACAGCTGGAACATCAAACTATACGGAACTAAGATAATCAGGCTTGAACCTCTGTCCTATGCCACAATTTTATTTTTTCCATTCCATATGATTCGGATCTTCTGCCACATAGTTCAAACATTCCCAGCAGATCGTGGTGGTCCTTTCAGTGTCCTTATAACCATAGGAATCAGCTGAGCAATAACTAGACACACTGTACATTATGCACAGGCTTTAATAAATATGTCCATAACATGGAGCGAGACAGACAGACATTAGCAAATATCTACAAATCTCTTAGGTTAAAACTATTTGCAGGATTTCTAGAAATCACAGCCTTGTTCCCTGACAGACCCTCTTTAAAAAGGGAGAGCAGATCATCTGTGTGTCATAATAAGAGTCAGAAACTAGGCGGTTGCACCTCATGCTGGGTTTGACCACCGTTCTCTCTCACTTGTTCCTTTTGTAGATCTTCTTTGCAAAGTTGAGGAAGACCGAGTGAGGAAGGTTTTGTGCATGACTAGCGATGAGTTTCTGCAGCCGCCTGTAGCTCTCATCTTCATAGCTGTGGTAGAGCGCTGACATTTGCAGGGTGTTATAAAGTGCTTTGACCTTCTCCACACTAGCATCATCGTGGCGCCCGTAACATGCCTGAGGAAGAAATAAAGGTGAAATTAAGTCTGGCTAATAATCGATGCAGTAATATGAACAAAGTAAATGGGGAATATCTACAGCTCAATGCAAGTATATGGTCTCATAGAAAAAGAAAAACTATTTTACTGTCAGTGTAAAGTGTTTGCTGCCCTCTGCTGGGGTTAACAAGCTGTAACTACATGCCATAGATGCCCTCTGCTTATCCCAACCACTGTTGCAGTATTTTTAGTGTGTCTGGTTGAGTTTTGGTACGAGCTGAAGTCCCAGCCCTTGTAAACATGGTTTACCACTGGTAAACACATGTGTCACCGGGGCTGTGACATCAGAATCTCCACAGGATATTGTCAGTTTCCACGGTCGGGGTAAGTCCATCAGTCGAGGTGGCATTTTGAAAACTCTGGAACTTTGTTTCAAAAGTTTCCATTTTCAGGCAGTTTACTGTGTCCTGTCTAACACGTCTTTGTGTAAACAGCCTCTAAGTATCTAATTGACCTGTCATTCACTCCAGTTGGTCCTCCATTTTTTTTTCCCTTCTGCTTTGGGGAACACTTCTCATCAGACTATGGGAACCACAGGGCGTGCACATACAACTCTGCACATTGTTTTCAGCCGATAAAAGGTCGGTACATATTTTAATAAATGTCATCTGAAGGCCCACCTCCAGTTCCGCTCTCTGTTCAGGAGTCATGATTTCCAGGGCCGTCACCACCAGCCAGCTGCATTTGTTATCCTGGATGTCTGTGCCGATCTTTCCAGTGACAGCAGGGTCTCCATAACAGTCCAAGTAGTCGTCCTGCGAGAGAAACACATCAGGTGGTTGTAAGCTCTGTGTAGCAGGCAGCATATTTTTCAACATGTGGCGAATAAGAGTAATCACCTGTATTTGAAAGAACTCGCCCATCTCAAGCAAGATGCATTTGGCATTGTTGTGTTCTTCCTCACTCGTAATTCCTGCCTGCAAAAATAAGGTCCAGCAGTAATGAGAGACAATATCATTATTTGTGCACTTTCTGTGTCCAGATGGTGTCAGCGTGTTTTCTTCCAACCTCCTTGCCAGTTCTGTAAACATTACCCCAACGTGCTCATAAGTCCCTTTACGTCATTTATGTACAGTACAAACATACTCACAATGTACATTGCAGCCGCCACTGGGAGGTAAAAGGAGTAAAAGGCGGTCTTGTATTTCACAATAGCCTTATATCTGAAAGACAAGAAGACATATAATTATACCCATGTGCCTTGGTAAACAACATCCTGCTCTACAAATGTGCCGGATTAAACTTCCCTACCTCTCCATGGTGAACCTGTTGAGGTCAATCTGACCAGGTGGAGCGGTCATGAGGTCGAGAGCCTGGCCAAGTTCTGTTTGGAAAGACGTCTGTAACAAACAGACGTGCTTTTAGAATCCCACGTTAGTGTCTGCGTGTGCCTATAAAGTCAATCAGGAGCTACAGTACTTCAGTGAACAGGTCCAGGAGGTGGACATAGTAGGGCTGATCTCTGCAATGCCTGCGAAGTAGCCTGTAGATTGATCCCTCCAGGAGAAATGAATCATTGATGGCATCCAGGCCGATTCCCTCCTTAAAAACACACAGGAGACACCTTAGAAACTGAGCAGTACTGAAAAATCAAATGCTACAACAGAACAAGAGAAGCCCTTTCAGTGTAACTTTCAGGAATGTATCAAGCATCACCTTCTTGTACCAGCAGGGCTGTCCTCTCCGAGTCACAGACGCATCCATGATATCATCTGCCACAAGGAAAAATGCCTGAAGCTGCAAGCAACAGAGAACGAGCTGTAACACTTGGTGATTTAGAGAATTTAACCACCTGGTAAGGTGTCAAACCAGGGCTGTGAAGATGTCAGATTTTCACTACATCATTATCAATGCCAAAATAATTCACAACAACAATATTATAACACATCGTTTTAAAAACCATCAGTCAAATTCATCTTTGACTTTGTTTATTGCTCCTTTGTTATCATATACATTCCCCTTCGAAATATGAGTGTAGTGAGGTGGGGAGCGTCTGTAACCATAACGCTACAAAAAAGTACAAAACGAACAAGATGTGATGGTTACACAATATTTACATATGTGCATTTCAGTATTTCATTTTTAAATCTCACAGTAGTAGTCAACATAGTCGGAGCTCGATACCCCTGGTTTGCTGTAAACTAAACCTCTGCAGCTTCGCTGTATTAACACTCCTTTTGTGCTGAAATTCCTATAATTCTATACATTTGACAATAAAATCTAAAATTTAAAACATAATACTGAGGTCATATTCTACTTATTCTTCTTGGCAGTGGAACCGGCCTCTTTGAAATTATTTGTCTTTTCATAGTCACAAAGATATTATATGTTTACAAGAAAATGAGCTCTAATTGTAAAAACAAAAAACACTCGAACTGTAAGAAATCCATACAGCTAAAGTTAAATTTGCACTTGTGAGCCGTTACTGCACAGCAAAAGTGTTGTAGTATATGTGGGAGTGACTCAAAACAAAGAACTGTTTCACACTGATTATAATGAAGGAACTTGTCAGTCAGTGCCTCATTGATGTTTTTTAAAAATAGTTTTTAGTTAGCTGAGTGGGATAGAAGAATAGGCTTTAATGGGCAATACCAAACTTTTTCAATTCAATATGACACTGATACTCTTTGTCCAAATTTGAATAATACTGATATTTACAATTTCTTAAGTGGAAATGTTACATTATTTTTTGAAAAAATGGACATATAAAGGTAAATTGCATCAGATATGGCTATTAATAGGAAATGTATCAAGTGCAATTCAATGAAATTGTTTGCAGTAATAAAAAAAAAATACTAAGTAGTATTTTACATATATACGGTTTAAATGAAGATTAAACAAATAATAACATAAATATGAATAAAACTAACCCAAATAAAAACATAAAATAATCAAATTTACACTCATAAGTGATTTCTACATTTCTGCAACATTAGGTTTATGTTGGCATTAACTACTGTATGGGGAGCTTGTGAGTGTCAGCGTATCGATCCCTCAGTATTGATCCACCTTTCCCCAATAAAGTTTCGTTAGGGATATTGTTTATAATGGTTTTTTTGTCAAAAATAAAAATGTGCAATGTCGCTTGACTTCTCACCAATTCGATGCACCAGCCGACCAGCAGAGCGCGCTGCACCACGTCCTGCGTAAGCTGATTGGGTGGGAGAAGCTCCCGCAGCGAGCCAATCACAGACAGGCCTCGGTTCCTCTTGCCTCCAGGTGAATTATAAATCAAAACCTACGCGAAGAGGGGCACAAAGTACACGAAACAGCCGTTCAATACTAGTCATGGGTAGCTCAAGCCAAAAAAAAAGTCAACATACACACCTCTCGTAACCTGCTCAGGGCGTCAGTCAGCGCAGGGTCAGCGAGGTCCCTCTCCGTGAGCTCCGACACCAGCTCCTCGAACTGGGCTTCAAACAGCTGAGAGTCTGACAGCAGCGGCTTTATACTGTGCGTCCTGTTGCAAACGCTGTCTCCCTGGGAAGAGGACGCGTACAGCTGAACAGTAGTGTCTCTCAGCTTGAGTGTGGGGACGCTCGGCCACATGGTTCGGACTGTTTTGAGGGCATTAATGAAGCAGCAGGGCAAACGTCTCATCAAATAAACACCGTCTACCAACCGCAAACCGTCAAACCCGTCGGGTAATAGCTAACTGTTGGTTCGATACAGATCGTTGCTAACTTGTTAGGGTTGAATAAAACTATAAAGATGGTTAAGACACTTTTCGTCGACCGAGGACAAGCTGAAGCGATAAGATAAAGCTGGAGAAAGTCACTACGGTTAATAGCTAGCAACTTCCCTTGTCTTGAAATGAAACGTTAGCTGACGTTAGCTCATATAGTTATTCCTGAATACAGTCTGTCTAAGTGGCTTGCTCCGGCACGCCGTCATATATTTCTCGCAAAATACATATGCTTTACATACCATAATGACACTGTTCTCCTATCCCAATTGCTTTAGAACAAACAACAAAAACGTTTAATTTCTGCTTCTTAGTGGTGTTGTTCAAACTGATGTCAGTGAACGTCTCCTACATCCAGGATGTGCCGATTGTAGTTCACCGTCTCCATGCCGTCCGTTGTATTATATAGATGACGAACTAAAGCTCCCAGCGTCCATTGCGAGTGGTGCGTGTAGGCGTGGACCTAGAAGGCTCCATTTGACATCAAACGTTTTAATTGGGGAGTTGTATCGAACCAGGATGGGCTTTCATTCGGGCTGACCAATTATATTTGAGAAGAGGTGGGGTTTAAGTGGAGCGGGGCGATCAGAAGAGAGCCCAAATACAAATAGAAAATTAAAAAAAGAAAAATAAAATTGTTCAAAAAAAACAATACTAAAAAATATTACCTGGACAGTATAATTTGGGATTTTGCTGGTCATACTATTCACAAAAGAGCAACTTGATGTCTATCATTTATTTCATATTTTGAAATACATAATTTGCATTGAAAGTTTTGCCAATGACATTGTGGTTAAAACCTGGGATAGGTGTCATATTCAGTTACATTTATTAGGTTTCAAGGTTTTACCCTTTTAAGCCTGCCACACAGATATACATTTCTTTAAATAAATATTTTATGCAAGACAGGAGGTAGAAATACAGCTCAGTGCCTTGATAAACGTGTATGTATGAGTGTACATTGTTTTCAAATTAGTTACATACCTTTCTGTGTATCCAAAATGTGCCTTTACTGATCACCACTTAGTGAGCACAACAAGACTTTCCAAAGACAAAAACTGCATCCTGACACAAATGTTGCCACACTTTAAAATTCTGTAGCCAGAGCTGCCAGATCCATAGTGTTCACTGTCAGGGGACTATGCTCATTTAACCACTCGTCCTAGACACAGAGAAGTCTTGTCACCACACAGTGTGAAGCTCAACCTCATAACAAATGTGTCTGTACATTTATTGCAAAAGACTCATCATCTAACCAGAGTCACAGTGCAATTCACAGCTCTTTATATTATACGATCAGGCTGCTTTAGCCAGTGTGACAGATACACCTGTGCACTTGATACATTTTCAAACCTTATCAAAATCAAATTAGGACGCAGAGGCACGGTCAGAGCCATCTGGCAGTAAAAAGAGGGAACACTGCACATATTGCTCTGACCTTCACCTTCAGCCATCCCAGTAACACAAACACATTTCAAAGGGCTACTCTTATATGTCTTAGGTGCAACAGGGGGGAAATAAAGAAAGAAGCTCTGTCAAAACATGCAGGTAAAGACGTTCTGAGGACATGTTACTTATACAGATGGTTGGGATCGAATGCACTAGCTTCCTGCTGTATTAAGGGAGGCTGTAGCAAAAACATGCACATATGCAAATCAAACAACCGTGTCAAGGGGCCAACCCCAGATAAATACATTTCAAGGCTTAGCATGTGTGTGCGGCGTGCAGTGCTTTCAATAAATGTCAAAATGCTGGTTCCTTTTCTTTCTTTTTTTTTGAAAGCCGCAATGCAAGCGTAAAAGCGTGGAGAAAGTGGGAATCTGACTTAATTAGGAGAACATAAGAGGCATAATTAACAAGTCAGTGAGAGAGTTTTTCCTCATGCACTTCCTCATCCTTCAAATGCATTTTTTGATCAGTGGAAGACAAAATAAGGGTGTTCATGATCACCTCACCTGAGTGATCCTGTGGATGGATGGGAATGTACAAAAGGGCCAGAAGCTTACTGCTGCCCATAACACTGTATTAACTTAATTTAGATGTAAGTAGCTGTTGATTGCATGAATGAGCTGAGAAATAGCTGACATCAGTTTTCAGTCTTGAGGAACAGATGTCTTTAGATGAGTGGAGAAAAGGAGACGGGAATTAAACGGAAAAGATGCTTCTGGTAGGTTCTCCCAGCCACTTGTGAATATATTCAATTATTACAGGGACCATGCTGCTTAGAAATAAGCGTCTGTTTCACTGTTGAACAGCGAGATAGTGTTAGCTCTGGGATGACATTCAGAATGATTGAGAGTACCACCGAGTAAGTTCATTTGCACCTTTGGCTTCAGGAAGCGGAGGTGGCAAAGTGAGAAGGGGAAGATTTTCAAATTTCCTTAACCACCTTAGTAAGCATCTTTATCTTCCTTTCATCCCCGTAAACTCTCATGCCTCCCGTTGTTCTCCCCACCCCTATCCCTCCTTCACCCCCCTCTCCTCCTCACACTGCAGACTCTGAATAGAGGGCTCCTGATGACCCATGCGGGGGGTGGGGGGTCACCAGTCGACGCAGCGACGCAGACGAGGAGGAGCTTAAATCTCCACAGCTGCGCAGGTGGATCCCCTCTGGCACCCAGCTGCTGTGGTGTCGGATGTGTCGACTGTCACTGTGGGAATGGTGGTGCCCACGGCGATGGGGAGAGTGATGGGAGTGATGGTTGGGGCGTCCTCGGCTGGTGTTCCAAGGGGTCAGTAACACCTGAGAATGATGATAGCATGCCATTACTTAGAGCAGAGCTTGTTGTGAACTGGAGATATGGGCGGAAAGATTAGTTAAATTCAAACTAGTTGCCATACTTGCTCTGAGCTCAGGTAGTTAGTGGCGGTGCCCTCAGCTCCGCTCCTCCTCTTAGGCCCCTGACCTGTGCTCCCACCATGTTCGGATGAGAGCGATAGGTTGCATTTGGAGCGCTGCAGGAAGCGAGCCACCAGAGCCCGGGTCACCTGAGGAAAAAATACAAAGATCAGAGAAAGGGATGATAAAAATAAACAGTCCAACCAGAGACCTGATTTAGCGAAGACATGCACGGAATGTGTCTGTTGCTGCTGCATCTGTTTAAATCTTCAGACTAACCTTAAGGTCACCTAGGGAACGACGACAGTCTTTAGGTAAACGCAGTGGCGAGGCTGGGGGGGGTTTGAAGGGAACCTGCACCCCCATGGCTGCTGATTTCATGCTGCTTTTCACTGGCAGAGCTGTTGCTGGAGGTAAAGGGGTGCGGGGTAATACCAATGCCTCAGAGGATGGACCTTTAAGAGATGGAAAGAGTAAAAAATCAGAACAGTTTTGTTTTTAAACTTTTAATCAAAAATTGGTGTAGGGGAGAGGGGAGCAACATAAAATTAGATTAAGAATAAGGAGTCAGTTGGCATATTTTCTCTTCTCTAATGCATTATAAGCAGCCCAGGTTAGAATTTAAAACACAATACTGAAACTACCCTACAAATAAGGGGGAAAAGAATGAAACACGAGGGAAGCGCTCCCCAACAGTTTCATGGCAAGGAGCTAAAGACAAAGGAAGAGAATTGGTATCTTTCTGACATTAGCTTGACTGCATCATAGATATGGAGAAATTCCTGGGAAAAAAAAGTACAGTACTGAAATGCTTTGTGTATACGCAGTCAGCACAAGATGTCCAAGAGGCCCATAAATGTCTGATCTTAATCTGTATTTATTAAACATCTGTCTGGAAAATGCTAAGTATCCCGTTTGTTTTTTAACATAATACAACAGATTGTAATCAAATTTTTGTAGAACAAAAGATAATATAATTTGTGCTAAAACATGATTATCGATACTATAAACCTACCCACAAAAGAAAACAGTTAGGCTACATAAACTCTCCTCGACGCAAAATCAATACGCATTTCATACAGTAACCCAGCTGATATTTTGCTATGGCATTACCAACATTCATTATTCAGGAAATATCATTTGAAAATAATATCTAAGGAAGGAAGGAAGGATATATCTGAGGAACTGGTGAGGCATATTAATACTTCCACAGCAGAAGTTAATTCAGCTATTCAGCAAATGTAATTAAATCTCTGCTCATTTAGATGTTGTGGAAGAGGTTGATAAATCACATGCACATGAAGACAGATTTGCATGTCTCATGCAGTGTCTAAATCTGCATTATTAGGATTTGACAAATGATGGCCATGAGGTGCAAATGGGTTGAAATGTATTTCATTAAAGCAACCTAAGATGACTTTCTTATGGGCTCTTTTGTGTTTGATTGATCAGATGGGAAAAGTGACAGAGGAAAGAAAGAGGCGAATGTTACCTGTATCCATAGATACTTTGCTGCCTCCAGAGCCACCATCAACTGGAGAGGAGACACAAGGACGGAAATGAAAACATGAAAATACTAAAAAACCTATGTTCAGGCTTGTCTAATGGACACAAAACCTGGACGGCCTGCAATGATTTGCTGAAGTTATTTTGCTGGGTTTAAAACATCTTAGAGATGCATTATCCAACTTTGGATGGCCTCCAGCACCACTGTGAGGAACCTGGGATTATTGAACAGAATTTATCCCTTTAAAGACTGGCTCACTTCACTTACTTTGGTTGTGAATTGGTGCCATATAAATAAACCTGATATTAAAATAAGAACCTGTGTACCTGTGTCAGCCGAAGAGCTGAGGCCTGGCTCGCTGTGCGACCTCACAAGTCGGAGGAGGCCCTTGATATCCCTTCTTGCACCATCTCCAGCTCTCTCCCCTCTACCAGTCTTTTGTCGAAAGTACAGTGGTTGGCCTGGGAGGGGCGGACCGTTACCCTGCCTGCCGCACTGCTCGCTGGTGGCTGAGGAGGGCGGAGTGGGAGAAGCAGAGGAGGCTGGGACGCCTGCTGGCCATGAGGGGATGGGGTGGTGACCTGGAAACTCTGGGGTGCAAGGTCGCTGTTGAGAGGCCGAATCCACTATTGTTTCCAGCTGGGAACAGCTGCCAGCTAGCATAGCCTGGCGACGCAACACTGGTGACCTGCAGGACAAAACAGGTGCACATAATATATTAGTTCTGGTTACGGGCTTAATTTTGGATTTCAGTCTGCGCATTAAATCAGTTTAATGCACAGTTTGTGCTGAACTTAACCTATGTTACAGACATTTTTCAAAGTGTGGTTTGTTCATAGTATACCATCGTGGCATCTCTGACTGTATACATAGTAATATAGCACACACATTTAGGACATATAGAGGCGCCTCGTATTTAGTTTATTCTGCATACTTTATGATGCAGGTTACGCCAGAACTTAAAGAAGTGGTCCTTTTATGATATATTTACTTGCATTTCCTTAGGTGGTCGCTGACATACAAAATCACAATTGGTTTCTTACAAAACAACTTTTTGCATTTCACTGGAAGTATTGATTTTACAACAGACTGAATAATATTACCTGTTTGTATGTATATATATATATATACATACAGTATATACGTATAAATATATATATGTATACATATCATGCGACTGCCTTGGTATGTATATAAGATAGTGCAAATGGCACGGTCTGGTGAAGAGTAGTGTTTGCTCAAAACGTCTGGTGAAAACCAGGGGCATTAAATGACTGGGAAGTGGGTCTGCAATATTATGAGTTAACATTTCATTTTCTGACTGAACATATTTATTTAGTGCAGGATATCATCAACTGCAGAGGCCTTGCATTAGCACTTATGCATGTTCATCATCACCTGTACGTGGTGGTCGCTGTGCTGGCCGAAGAGCAGGAGTTGGACCTCTCTCCCCTGAGGAAACGCCTGGCTCGCGGCCCTCCCGCCAGAGGGCTCTCCGGCGTCTGAGTTGGGGGATAACGAAAGCTCGTGAGCTCCCCGCAGTCTCCTCCATCACCCCTCTCAGCAGCAGTCCTGTTGCCCCTCTCTCCCTGGGTCCTCAGTCCGACCTCCAGCAGACAGGAGTCCTCAGAGGGGGACGAATCGTCAGGGATGTCCACAATCTCTGACATCAACAGAGATCCGCTGTCCATGGACACTAATAATAAAGGTGCATTTTTATCATGTAGGGAGAAAATGTTTTAGTTTAGCTTAAACTTACAGTTGATGTTAATTGTCTTTATTTTATTTTATTTTATGTACTTCCTCATGTTTGACACATAAATATAAAAGCGTAAAAGTACACACTCCCTCATACTGATCTCCAAATTTTCTTTCAGCGCTTGATATTTTTAATCTTCCCCTCATCACCTTTGTAAGTATACTAACAAGTATCGATAAGTCAACCCTGTGTTGAATAATTGATAGATCTGTCAAGTGATCACTTAGTTTAAACACTGTTTGATCCTTACATTTGGGAAGGAACAAATGTTTGGATTTATCACTGGATCAATAAAAATTATTTGGACATAATATTGTTTCCGAATAAGTTTTAGTGTATTGATTATTTATTAATATCACATTCTCCCAAATAATTAATACTAAATAATACTAATTTTTACTTGTTTGTAAGGCCCCATATACAAGTATGTATAACAGATGTAACTAGATGTTGCATTCTCTATTACCGTTGTAATATACATATTGAAATATACATACTATTAATATAAATACACATTTTTTTCACCTACTTTTATGTACATATTTGTGATGAGTATTTTTACCTATAATTGATCAGTTTGTTGTTCGTGGTTTTGAGTGTGCTACTATTCTTATTCTCTTGTAAACTGTGCTCTGTGTGACATTAAGAGCCACACATTCTGCCAGTGAAGCTGATTCTGATTCTGAAGTGGATCCGTATCGACATGTGATGTGTTCCTCACCTTCTCCACTGAAGGCGGTAGACGTTCCTCTCTCTCCAGACAGCTCAGTGCCATGGGGATCAAACATTGTTGCCTTGGGGGAGACAACAGTTGAGGACCAGGATAAGCAGACGCACACGTGCGGGTACGGACACAAACAGATGCACATACTCACCTGGCTCACAGCTCTTTGTCCCATCACAACTTCATAAGGAGGGGGGCAGTCAGTGGGGTATAGAGGAATGGGGCTTTCCATAGAGCCATTATAGGTGATGCTAAACGTTGATACAACAATATCAAACAATTCACACACTTTTCTTTTTTTTTTTTTTTTTTTTTTTTTACATACAGCCAAAACTAGAGGATACTTATTCAATACTTGGTTTGTTACCTCTGAGCATCTGTTTCAGAGCTGCAGGTGTACTCAGGAGGATAGTACGGGGGCGGGGGAATGGGTGGGACAAACTCCTCAAAGTCCATGATGTTGGTCAGGAAGGCGTCCTGAGGGGTGGTGCATTCTGGGTTGACTGAACGTGAGCGATGTGGGGCCAGCTAGGCAAGGGAATGCATACGACATGCAGATGTAATGGGCTACGGCATTTGTAGTTTTCGAGTAAAAACCCTGAATGCAGCAGTGTATTTAACTGCTGGGCGCACATCATGTGTATGAAACGCTCTGGTGGAAAATGTGTTGTGCCTGCACTCACCAGGTGCACAAGGTCCAGAGAGAATATATGGATACTGCAGGTCACAGTGGACAGAGTACAGATGATGGTGGAGAGAATGCTGAGACCACATGCACTGAACAACAGGTCCTGCCAAGAAATATGCATTCAGAAAATCTAAATCTGATGAGGTATTTAACATTTTATTTTAGTGTTCTCTCTTAAATGCCAAAAACACAGTACACGTCTGCTTGAGTTGCAAAAGTCAGACTGACGAAGATACAGTCTTGGCTACAGGGTATTTTAATAGTCATGTGGGAACCTTAATACTGTTTACACTGGAAAAACAAAAAGTTCTTTTACCTTAAAAAAGTGTTTGTACGATCACTAAACTTTTAAATGACAGGTCTGCATTTCTTGATTGCAATACTGCTATATTCTTTTAATGTGCACTGCTGCATTTTCCAATGCGTTTTTTCCACTTCACATTTTCAATGCTATTTTTTTAAACTGCAAACTGCAAACTGTTTTGTTTTTTTTGTTTTGTTTTTTTGTGTGTATTTCTTCGCTATACTCTGCAGCAATTTTGTCAGTGCTATTCTTGATGTTGCACTACTGCTTTCAGGAAGTGGAGGAAACTGCAGACTCTAAGGGGAGCAGTGAAGAGCGCTCTGAATGCAGATGCAGAGGAACTCTTTAAGAGACTTTAAAAGACTTTAAAAGACTTTAGAAGAGAAAAAACAATGAAACTCTAATCTCTCTTCAGTATTTGAAACAAGTGCAAAATTCTTTTTAACTACACACCAGCTTGTGATGCATTCAAATCTTGACGTTTCTAACGTAATCGTGAACGATATAGATGAAAAGCTGCATTTGATTTAAATCAATGCAATATAAAGGCTTCTAAATATTTTTCAAATAAAGCTAAATGTCAGAATGTATCCATGCAGATGAATAATCTCCATTTGTCACCTGCTGAGACCAGTAAGGTTGTACACTGTAAAATAAGATTAGTTGTTTTCACTTAAGAAAAAAATGAAAAGGGTTCACTGAACGTAAAAGGACAAACTTTCCCGTATTGATAAACTTGGGCAATATACAGATAATGAGAGTTTCCAGTCGGCCCACCTTCAGCTGATGTCTGACTGAGTGACAGTCAGTGTTCAGGAAGAGGACCAGGGTCGTCACTTCTGTGATGGAGCAGGAGTGAGTGGGCGCGCAACACACACACAGACTGTTCTCCACCTACACGGAAAGGATTGACGTAAATAAAATTAAAAAAAACCATTAACATTAACAGTTACTCCTTTCAATTGCCCTACGTGTCTGACTAGAAGGGCATTTCAGGGTATGACGCTCTCTTACGGCTGCGTACCTGGCAGGTGAGCATAGCCTTGACCATCTGGGCATTCTGACAGGAGAGCATGGAACCGGCAAGACTGAGGATCACACACACTGCAGACAGCAGCATGAACAGGGACACCTGGGGGGGCGGGGGCACAGCCATGTTTTATTTACAGCAGAGGCGGGTTGATAAAAAACTTGTGGCCTGCACTGCCCTGAGTGTGCAGTAATTTCACAAATAAATATTTAGGCAGAGAGGAGCACGGTTAAATAAAACAGAAGCAAAATTTAAGTAAAATACCTTTGCAGCCCTGTACACTTTTCCCACCCCCAGATTTTAGGTTGGCTGCTGCATTGACACGTGAACACTGTAAAGGTTGTATAAAGTAGTTGGCTTGTAGTATAACAGCAGTACAAAACAGTATTGTTTTTATGTAAAGGCTCACACTTCACTTCTAAACGGGCCCACAAGATTAAGCAGATAAATAGGCTCCTTGAATTTCCTAAGTCAAGAATCTATCTGCTGATGAAAATTTTGTGATATGATCTTGTTACTAACAGTTCATCTTCTTAACTGTTCACTGACAGTATTTTCACCATAGTTCTCCCCAAAAGCTCTTCATAAATGCAAGGACTGGGCGATAATATTTAATATCACAATAGCTTTATAACCACTTTCTATACTGTGATTCTGCAACAATAAAGAGGGATGACTAATGGCACTTTGATAAAATATTAATACAATTGTTATTAAATATTGATCCGTAATGTGGATTTAATGACTGGATAGGTAAATATTAGAACAGTCAGAACTTTACATCAGCCTTTAAAACCAGGAAAATCACATATCATGATATTCAAAATCTCAATTGATGTGTATTCTCATATCACTATAATGATATTTATTGTATATAGTGCCCAGGGTTACTTTAGTGATGCACATTTCTGGACTAATCTGTCAGCCCAGTAGTTTCCTCTAACCTGTTGTTAGTCTAACACTGTCTCATGGCACATTCCACCTATGAGAACCTTGAATACACCTTTTCACAGGATAGACGTATACATACCACCAGCGTCAGAGGTCTTCTCCATGAGACTATTCCCACTATCCCTGATGCCACCACCTGCAAACAGACAACATATTAGCAACATGCCTCAAGATCTCAGCTGCATAATTAACACTGTACGTTTCCAGTCAGACTTTCACTCACAAAGAAGCCAGCCCAGAATGGACAGGACTGCCTCACGCGGGCCGAGGAAGTGAAAGCCATGCTGGTGAAAGAGAAGGCCAGGACCATGGCCCCGAGGCCCAGGTGGCACAGCCCGAGATAGAGGAGCAGCCGTGCCCCGCTGGGCCCCCGGCCAGACATGCCCCTACGGCTGTCTGACCAGCCTCGAGACCCCGACGCTGATGCCACGCTGCTGGAGTCTGATGGAGAAGGCATGTTAGGCTTGTGTGTATGGAGGAGGCTCAAAGAGTTCTTCTTTATTTTTAAACGCACTCTGGGCTCTTCAAACAAATTCACTTGTGTGGGTAGAAGTGCAGGAGACCAGACACAAACACTGACTTCAGAGCTTCGCTCCGTCACAATTATGCACCAAGCTCTCCACAGGTGGGTGCCACAGGTTCTGCGCAGTGCCCCATGGTGCGCACCGTAGTGCAGTGAGCGCGTCCAAGAACTTTGTCAGCACAAAGCTGAGAAGCTACACACCCCTAGCCACCAAACTCGCCTCATTTGACATTTTCAACCATGTTGCTAAAAGTCAACAGTGCAGTTTACACACTACTACCTACAGCACGGACTCATGCTCGGATTACAACACTATCACACAGAACGGCTTAGAATGCAGCACTGATACGGCCATTTGCCTCATGCTGCTCCCTATTTTTAACCTCCTGCCTTGCACCTCTCCCTCCTCTCGCCAGTGGCATTGCGGTAACTGGAGACCCGAGCAGGCCGCAAATACTGGAGCATGCCACAGGAAGCAGCTTCGTTGTTCCACTCCACCGGCAGAGGTGGACAGTCCAGCGCGTCCGGTCAGAAGGAGCAACACCCGGAAGATGTGCGCACGCCTCCCGCCGCTCAGCGCTCCGAGGTCCCCATCCCGTCGCGGAAAAGAAGGGGATCAAAGCGCCAAGATCACGTGGGGTTGGTCGGGGCTTAGTACCTCGTCATGAACAGGAAATAAATATCCTCCATCAACGTTCAAACTGCGGACAGGCCGGGACCAATCTCTCCTCGCAGCTTTCAGTTTGCGACTCCACCTCGGGGTTTTTGCGGCGGTCCGCCCTCCTCTTCCTCCTCCGTCGCCTCTTTCCTCCCTGCAGTCACGCGCTCAGCCCGTGTGTTTGTGTATACATATCCCTGCCCGCGTCCCTCCAGGCGTCACACGACCACCGATCTGTCCGGGATTACATGTTTGGATCCATCCGCGCTCGTCCCCAACTCGTCTTTTCTCGGTCTGCTCCGCTGCTCTCCTCCTCCTAGAGGAGAGCGTGTCGTGTTTGCAAACCGAAACCTGCCCCTGCGTGATGACAATGCACGCAGCACAACGTGCCGGAGCCAACTCCAAGATGCGGCAGAGAGCGCGCGCACACCGTCGTGGTGCTGATGCTGCGAAGGAGGGGAAGTTGCCTAGCGACGGGCTCCATTTCCCGCAGCTGCAGCAGCGAGAGGCGAATATTTAACTACAGTATTTTGAATCTTTTTTATCTATTTATATCTGTATTGTGATTTCACCCCGATAAGTTTTTTTGTTTTTTTTTAAAACATGCTTCATCCTTTGAGTAGTTTTTCTCATGTATTTGTTGCGCTTGTTTGTCATCATTATTTAATGTTTTGTGGATATGGATGCGCTCTTCTATTTGCTGTTGAAGAAATCCACTTAACGGATACAAATAAAGTCACCATAAATGGTGCTGCTTCACTAACAGCACTCTGTCAGATTTCCCAGTTTCCATAAGACCCAAAGAATCGTTCTGCTCTTTAAGCTGCCTGAATATCGAGTAGAAAACATTTAAGCTGTAAACAGAGACTAATCTGTGATGTTAAAACCGCCACCAAATAATAACTAAAATAGATTATAAATAACACAAAGTTTGGTTCCTCGTTTTTTTTGTGTTTTTTTATATGTTTGCTTGTCATCATTGAGATCTGTGCTTTACTCTGGGGTTTCATTTAAGTAAATCTGTCATTTTGGTCTATCTAAATACAACACAAACAAAGTGACTTTTCAAAATAAAACATTTTACAAATCTCATGGACAAGTTTTAAGCTACAGACATTTATATTATTGTGTCAAACATAGAGACTCAGACTAGGGGCTCAGAATGTTTTATTTAGCGAGCAGCAAGTCTTGTGGCAGGTCTAAAAAAGACACAGAATGTGAAAGCGATGCATAAAGAGTAGATACGGGGAATAACAGCATGGTTGTCAGGATCAGAGCAGATGGAATCACTGTGAATGATCCAACATCGCCCCAGCACGGAGGTTGTCACGTCACATCTTGGAAAGTTTTATCAGACACTTCACATAAAAAGGCAGGATCCACTGAATGAATCCAAAATGAGGGGCATGCATGCTTTCGCATCATGCCATCCACTTGCATTATCCATCTTTTATCTCTGCACTCATGATCTCATATAGCACTTATCTCAGTTCTCCCACAACAATTTTTCATTCCTCTGCTAAAACAGAGAACATTCATCACTAGTGTTTGTTTCATATTTAACTTGCCACAACCCACATTCGCATTTTTCAGGCCATTAACACAAAAAGCGTGTTTTCAATTTGATGTAACCAGACGATGTCCATGCATTAGACTCAGGTCTTCAGTGATGTTGTTTAAGCATTAAAGCACTGTACACAATCAAAACATTTAATGCATGACCATGATGCCTTATTTCTATAAGTTGAGCCAATATTTAAAGCTTAATGTTTAGTCTGGGACATTTCTGCAATGTATTCAGGCACCACTAAAATGTGGGAAAACCCTGTTTCATATGGTACTGCAAGAACATGGAGTCTCTCGTGTGCTCTTATAAAAAAAAAAGTCATTAAATATCAAGAAGGTGAACTCACAAAAGGAAAATTGTAACCTGAAACATTTTATGACAAATTAATGAGCTTTCTAAGCCCGCCCAATATTGAAACCATATAACAGCGTCCGTAACATCCCTCCCCTTGAGTTAAAGATAATAGGAAGTGACAAACACTACAACCAGAAGCCTAATGTGTGCCTGTGTGTCTGCTGTATGTAAATGCATTAAACCACTGACCTCCTAAAATCTACTACTGTGTATCTGTACTACAATATTATTACGGCCCAAAAAAGATTTACAAAGATTGCTCCTTGAAAGGTCCAGTGTGCAGGATTTAGTGCCACCTCGTGGTGTCGTTGTAGATTGCAACCAACAGAACACCACTTGACTGGACAGTGAGAAAAACCCCCTCTAGGGCCTTTGAATTATCTATTGAGGGAGAACATGGCGGCACCCCTAAAAAAGTATCCCTAATTACACTCTAATGACAACATGATTATGAATCTTACTTTCCATTTATACCCCCTGATGCCTCTAAATCCTACACACTTTAAGACAACGAACAGTGACTCTCTGACAAGCCAGCGGATATATAAAAATGTTCTCAATGACACATGTGACACATGAACTGCACAGGTGACCTGTTCTGTCATCCAGGGTGCTCACATTCATGACAGGGGATACTGGCACGTGTGAAATACAAGCATGTGCGTGAAAACATTTTCAGCACAATGGAGGAATCCATAAATTATTCTTCTGACGCTTTTTTGGAAATAAAGGATGAAAACTTTTATAAAGGGAATACCAGTAGTTTCAGTATAAACATATACTTTTGGGACCTGTGTGTGTGTTGGAGTACATTTGAGTACACCAGATGGAGACAGAAAAGCCGCTGTGCTGTACTTCTCTCAGTTAATATCGATGTGTTCTTAAATCTGTTTTATGTGTGCCGGCCAGTGTCCATTCTACAGAAGAACACATTTGGAAGATTTTTTCGCTGTGCTGCTCGTGATTTTCACCTCTCGACCTGCGGCGGCCTGTCAAACAAGGAAATACACACAAAGAAAGGAAATTAGATACCTATCTGGAATAACATAAAGTTTGATTTTTTTAATTTCAGGGTTGAAAAAAATGGTATTATTTTGCACAACAATTATGTCCCGACTCACCGGTTTCTTGCAGGACTTCTGTAAGATGTCACGTGCCAAAGCGAGAAACGACTAAAAACAGAGAAGAAAGATGAAAAGCGACAGAAACTGGAAGTTAACAGTATCTGTAGGACATAATGAGCAAAGAAATGTCGGTTGTCAAAGTCCAGCTCACCTCCTCCACGTTAATGCTGGACTTTGCGCTGGTCTCAAAAAACCTGATGCTGTGATCTTTTGCCAACTGTCAAGAAAACAAAACAAAGCCGATTACAGTCAGTCAAGATAAGAGTGAGAACAACTTCCTGCTTCTTATCTAAAGTATATTCAATGTGGGCACATCCACACACTCAGTCCTTCCTCAAACAACCACTCCCTCTTTTGTTTATCCAATGTTTCTATTGTCTCACTGTCACACTGACTCACTGACTTGCACTGCATGGCGGTGCGACAGCACTTTAATATTGTTACTGCATAAATGCATGTTTTCAAAGCAAAAATGGTCTCACCTTTTCCCCTGTCTCCCTGGAAACTTTGCGCTTTGCTTCAATGTCGCACTTATTACCTAGCAACATCCGGCTGACCCCAGCTGACGCATTCTGGGGGAAATAAAGAGGGAATGCAGTTAATTGATCGGGGACAGTTGAGACCCTGTCGAGGTCGTTTGTTCTGCAGGAGGTACGTTTAAAAAGAGATCACAGCGACAAGAGGTGGCCATCTTCACATCAAGCCCAACCTGCACTATCAGATGACAGTGCAGAGAGAGACGGAATCAGCTGCCGCTCTATTCATGATCGGGATCATTTAGCCAAAATGATTGGACAGTGATTCGTCAAAGAACATATTTGGCACCATTGAGTGCAATCAAAGCTTGCTTAAGAAGAAATGATCACAAAACAAACATACTGATGGTCACTCGTACTCATAGTTTAAGTTTTTTTTCATATTTGTGTGTAATGGTAGAATAATTCTTCATACCTATGTGTGGTTTACATAGACATTACGCTCTGATTCCTTAACCTCTGCTGCTACTAAAATATAGTGAAGCTGAACGAAGACATATTTGTATACAATCGTTAACCTGTTTAAACTGGGGATACTCCTTCTCTCGCTGACACGACTGGTTGGTTCACCGATTTGCTGACTGAATATCAATTTGCATCCACTTTAATAACCAGCTGATCGTGTTCACAAGATGTTGCTGCAACATTTGTTGCTTTCCCATGTCATTTAACATGGTTTTAGGGCACAAATCAAACAAATGAGGGCATTTGAGGACAATGAACTTGGAGATTTTTCAATAATTTTTGGACTTTTTATACTGGTTATTAGTTAATCCAAAAGAAACAATCTTCAGATTAATAAATAATGAAAATATTAGTTGCAGCCTCGATTTGTACGAAAAGGCCAAATCTCAGAGCTAACACCCAAATGACTGAAACCCACGTTGGGGTCTTTCCGGGTTTATTTGTGTCACGGCCGAGTGAAACAGCCTCACCTCTTTGATGCTCTTCATCCAGTTCTGAATGTTTTCGAAGGACTTCTCGTCGGTGATGTCGTACACCAGGATGATGCCCTGAACCAAAGACAGAGGACTTGAGGAGTCAGTGAAAAGGTACAGAGCGAACACAAAGGGGCAGTGATGTCACTCTGCCTGCGCTCACCATGGCTCCTCTGTAGTAGGCTGTCGTGATGGTCTTGAACCTCTCCTGCCCTGCTGTGTCCCTGCACAAAGCACGCAGACACACGGAAGAAAGAAAACGTGTGTCACTCCATATCCGGCAAGGTGCGGGACGGTGCGCTTAATGTTCGTTTCACGGCAAAAATGCTCCAATATGACATGAAGTGAGCCTCTGGGATGGATACTTGGATCATAAATTCACTGGTAAAGTTCTGATTTGGAGATCAAGAAGGACGTGGTAACACTTTACATGAGGTGTACATTTATTGACATTAGTTAATGCAGTAATAAGCATTTATTAACAATTATTTAATGTGTCATGTAATCACCTACTCACAATCCTCATGTTTAGCTAAGACACTTATTAATTAGTTTCTAACTGCACTGTGGACTCTAATTTACACAATAATGCCCACTAATTAACAGTTAAATAGTACAATGAGTAGCGTTTGGACACTGAAGCCACCTAATCCTTACCCTAAAAAAGCATTTTTTAACCCGAAATAACCACTTATTAATGCTGTTTGTGTCCCTTTTGGCAAAGTTGAAAACATTTACCTTAGTTGACCCTTCATCAATGCATAATGAACGGTCAGCTGAATAAGCACGACTTCACTGCAATAAATCATTTATTAGCCTGAATGAACCATGAACTAATGTATTTGTAACACTTACTGTAGAGCTGAAAACAAGCATCCCTTAAATGACTCAAGACTCCATCTCTGCTCCTCTAAATGTCCATATCCTTACACTAACTTTACTTCTTCCCCAGAGTCTTTGTGTTTTATCATCCTGCAGGTCTTTCTAGGTCGCGGTGGGAGCTGCTGCTGTGGTCCTGCCTGATGCCTCCTGGCCACATTAGGATAGGAGATCCTGTGACTTGGATCCTAGGCTGGATTTCCAAGCGCAAGTCGGGATCCACAGATTACAATGGCTTCTGGATCAATAAACTACACCTGCTTCTGGATCACTACACTTCACATATCCCTGGATTTACAGATTCTACATACTCTTGAACTCAGTGACTACATCAGCAACACTCAGATTTGCTACATGGACTAAAATGACTCCTGGACCAACAGAATGCACCTGCGTCTGGATCACTAGACTTCCCATACATCCGGATTTATAGAATCCACAGACTCTGGGACGCATGGATGTTATTATCATGTTGTTGTGTTCTGTACAAGTGACATCTATTGCACGTCTGTCCGTCCTAGGATGAAGGATCCCTCCTCTGTGGTTCTTCCTGAGGTTTCTTATTTTCCCTGTTTCGTTTTTTTTTTTAAGTTTTTCCTCACCCGGTTCGAGGGTCTAAGGGCAGAGGATGTCACATCAGTACAGTTTGTCAAAGCCCAGTGAGATAATGTGTAAATTGTGATTTTGGAATATACAAATCAAATTTGATTTGATTTGATTTGAAATGACACCATACAAACAGAAGTGGTTTTAACCTCGAGTTAACGTGAAGACCGTTGTTAAATGATTTGTTAGCACATGACTTAACTGTTTGTAAATGCTTAGTACAGCATTAAGTAATGTTAATCAATGTACCCTCAGTGTAACGCGCTCACCAAGGACGTTCCTCTTTGCTCATATGGACCATAACAGAGCCGGAGAATCATAGCTCATCATGTCAGCTGATGAGATCTGCCCCCATAAAACATTTCCACACTTACCAAACCTGCAGTTTCACTTTCTTCCCATCCACTTCAATGGTTTTTACTTTGAAGTCGATGCCTGGGAGAGAGGGAGAGCAAGAGGACGGACAGCGAGTTGAATAACTCACAAATGAACTCAAAACACACCCACCCACATTGCAGGACATATAGGTCACCCTCGCAGAGGTGGGGACTGACTCATTCCCACTGAGGTTTTGACCCCACCGTGCACTCAGATCCACAGAAACACAGTCCTGCATCACTGCCTCTGGCTTATCATGATACTTTTTTTTTTCCTGCAGGATGGACAAGCTGACGGACAGATGAAAGGAGTCCTGCAGGAAAAAAGAATGAAAGTGTGCGTGCTAGACAGTGGACTATTCTAGTGGGAAGGCAGAGATGGTAGAGGAGATAGGAATGAGGGTGGGTGGACCCTCTGCGAGCCCAGAGACAGGAATGAGATCTGAGGGGAGATGGTCAGGAAAGAGACAAGTTCCACAGGAAGAAGGAGAAACAGATAAGGAATGACAAATAAATGAGAGAACGCGGACTAGTTCAGACACGAAACAGTCCGAGAAACCAGTTTGTGCAGCGTTGGGCATCAAATAGAGGAAGAACGAAATGTCAACAATCAGCAAACATTGGTTTTAGTCGAGTCAACACAGACACATAAGCTGGCGCAGACACGTAGGCTGGGGGACAAACAACGTACCGATGGTGGAAATGTAAGTGGAGTTGAAATTGTCCTCAGCGAAACGAATGATCAGACATGTTTTTCCCACTCCGCTGTCTCCGATGAGCAACAGCTTGAAAAGGAAATCGTACTTTTTGGCCATGCTCGCAGCTGGTCTCCGAAAGTCAGGCAGAGCCGACGCCTCTACGAGAACTTTTCATCAACTTCGGTCTCCTCGGAGAGAATGAAAGTGGAGCAGAGGGAAAAAAGTGCTACTCCATGAAACGAGTGGATCCTCTTTTCTTTTTCTCCCCCACTCTCGCTTGTCACCGGTAAATTCCGATCCCCCTCAGTGCCTCTATTTGGACTGCGCTGGTTAAAGAAGTACGCTCTGTCCAAAGTTTGCTAAACTGTCGGATCCGTCTTCATCACTGCATCGATTCAAGGGCCATGTTGCTTTCCGTCTAAAGTCAATATCAGTCTGTTCGCGGACGCGCCGGGCAGCTTGCCTACGTGTTTTTTTCTGCCTGAAAAAAAGTGGGGGGAAAAAAAGAAAAACTCTTCGGCCCAGATCCGAGACTCGCTGACACGTTACGTATGTGGGAGTGAATCATGGGAGCAGCGGCCCCGACTGCAGGCCCCCAGCATGGACACAAGATGGCGCCATTTGACGTCGAAATCTTACCAATTCCTACAACAGAATGAACCTTTTCACTGGAACATAATTGTAGCCCACAACTAGCTTGTAATCTTGCATACACGTTATACACTTACTCAATTCCAACTTTATTTCGGGAACAAAGAGGCGCACGGCAACGGGGAGAAGAAGACGAAAACATGTTTTATATTCATATTAAAACATGTCACATTTTGTCACGTTTCAGTGTGCGTACACAATCAGACACTGGGCACGTTAAATAATTCAAAGCCCTAATGGCTAATTACTCTATTAAACTTTACTGTAAAGCATATTTAATTTACTAATTTTTGGCATTGAACATGTAACTACAAAATCATAGGTCTTACCAATAAAAAAAAGTAAAACCACAAAACATCTCTCTGCTTGCATCCTTTTCATCGCATTTATAAAATCCTTATATACGATAATAAAAGCACTAATCATGATTATAAAAGAAAACCCATCC
>KV751355.1:3535908-3571888 GCA_001698575.1 Mola mola | reverse complement strand
TTGGCAGCTTATTTTGGTTATTGTTTGTGTTGTACTAATGAAAAACTCTATATGGACCAATTAATAAGGTAAAAAAAAAAAAGATTTTCATCAGAGATAGTCCTTTAACACACAAGGAATCTACTGGATTTCTGTTTAAAGATAAAAAAAACTACTGAAAATTAGATTTGAACAAATTAAGTTGAAACTATGGTAACCATACTTACAGGTCTAATTGCTTACTTACCTATTCCTGATTATCCTTACCTGTTTTTTACTGCATGACTGGATCTTGTTGCCCTAAACTGCAATAAAGAATGTTATAAAGCTGCATTAAAACATTAGAAATATCAGTGAAACTGACCTACAGCAGTTACAGATGTGCTGCATTGTGAGAGCCTGGAAGAAAAACACACCTACTGCTAAAAGACAGATATTTTGATTGGGCAGATTTTGTAACAATGATGTCTTGGAGGGGACAAGCATGAAGGAATATGGGTGTAAATGGATGCAACTCATGGGTCACATCAGGGTTGTTGTTGTTGAAGTTCAGCATTGGTCTGCTCGTCTGCTCTGCCACATGTCTTTCATCGTCTCACACAGTTGAAGTAGGTGCCTGTGGCTCTGCAGTCAGAGAGGTGATAAATTATTATATGTATTCTTAAAGACACACAAGCTCGTAGACACGCGTGTAGAAACAAACACAAACAGGCACACGGGCGCTACACAAAACTCTGCAGGAGTGAGGGTCACTGTGATGGATGCTATCCCTGAATGGCCGTGGGTATTAAAAGCCTGGCGACTGGTAAAAACAATCAGTCACGTCAGCTTGCACCATCTTGAAGTTAATCATTCCTGTGTCTGCGGTAATTTCCAGCATTAATTATTCCGACCATGTAGCTTAAATAGTCTGTGTGCTGCATGGAAGGGACCTTTAGGGACATGAAGTTTGAGGGGAGGCAACCGAGACTGTTGAACTGCACCACCCTCCTCTGGTCAAATGCTGTTAGCTGCAACTTAACTATTGTACTGTGGAGGGTTAGGATAAACTATATATCAGTGATTAATATTTTAGTACAGCTCTTTTTACTGATTGAAAAAAAAAAAAAGAACGAAAAACAAAAAAATTCTTTAGATCATTCTGCAAGATAGTGGGTAAATGATAGAGGGACATGAGTTGGAGGCACAAAAACTGGGTGGCAGAGAGAAAATGCAAACACAGGATGTTTCACTCCTACCAGGCACACTGTTCTGTGGAAGCCTTGCTCCTAATTTAGGAGACAGATAATGTGTTCAGACTGTTGTCAATAGCTTGTGAGGAAGACTCAGGGAATGTAAATATACAATCACCGGCCAGATGCCACTCTGTTGTCCGGGTAGCCAAGTTGTTCCTATTTTCACAAACTGATTATTACCCATGTGGAAAATGTTCTGCACGAACAAATGTGCATCTGATTGGTGTACTCATGCATATTTCACCTGGTGGTTTACAAAAAAAGAGATAAATTGTTTATGAATGAAGGGGTGTGCTTCACCAAAATATGAAACTGATGCAACAGAATGCTTTGGATTTCAAGCACTTTCATGTATCTCCAATCATCCATCCATTCATTCTGTTTGTCAATTGCCAATTGTCATCTTGTTATAATGCAAAGTCCTGCTGGGAAACGTTCCGTGCTGGCATTCATCAGGATTTTTACTTTGACATCTGAACATTATGAACATTATTAACCCCCAAGCAGGATAATGAGGCCCACTACACCATAAATACCATTCAGGAATAGCTTAAGAACATGTCAGAGTCCAAGGCTTTGACCTTCAAACTTCTCAGATCCCAATACAGTGGAGCGTACATCACCCCACACGGTACCACAGGACAACCCCAGAGGTCCCCTGGTCATGTCCACGTCAGAGCTTTTGATTGCATGAGAGGGACCCCTGTGATGTTAGGCAGGTGGTTTCACTGTTGTGGCTGATTGGTGTATTCCTTTCGAAGGTGACAGCAATCTTTTGTCTCTCTTTGTATGCATGTCATGGAAGCAGATACCACACTCACAATAGGGAATTTACAGCCACCTGTCCACCTGACCTAAATTCCTCCAGAAAGTGAGAGAGCACCATGCAGCAGCACACAGAGACAAACATGTCGGGGAACATAAACAGTCCCGTAGGACACCTAACACCAGCACTAAATGTCTTTTTAACTGTCAAACTGTGAAATAAGTGGCATCGTTCAATGACAAGTTACATTTTATATCATTACACCTTGCTCCTCAAATTCATTTAACTTGACGGTCCAATTTGTAATGTACTTCAGCACATTCCTGGTGGCATCACCCAATCAGCAGCATTCTTTGAGTTCATTAAAAGCAAACAGTCAGTGGGAATTACGCACTGAGTGCTAATCAACAGTTAACTCATGCATGGGAGCGTTCCTGTGACTCCCCTTTAGCTCAGCATCCCTTCTAGCCCGTGTGAGGAAACTCCGGCCTGTTACAGACACTGACGGTTGCTGTGGCAACCAACATCACTCTTCGGCAAGTAACTGGGGAGGGAGAGAGTTAAAAAAAAATTCTGATGTAATCATATGTGTGTGTGTGCACCCTCTCAGCCTCTATATGAGTATACGTAAGTAGAAACTATAGTGCTTGTAGCAGGAGTAGAGGCAGAAACAGAGGAAATAACCTTGAGTTAAGTGAGTTAAGACCCTTGCTGTGGTTGTGAGTTTGGACTGAGTGGAGGGGGAAAAGATAAGGGAGCATGAAGCTACAGTTCACTTTCAGCCTTTTCTTTGATGGCTCAAGTGGTCTGAAGTTTTAATACCGACTAACAGCAGCCAGAGGACAGATCACATGTGTGGTGAATATAACAATGCACTCAGATTACAGATGTCAAAAGAGGACTCCATTGACCGGCTGAGGTGCTAAAAATATTTGATCTGACTTGAACCAAATACCAGAGTCCCACCTGGATACTGAGAGACAGAGGCACAGCACCGCTGGCGTGCTGCCGGCCCCTAATTGGCTGTCTGACTGTCTTGAGCCACATCTTCCTTTAAGGTGCCAAAGGCCACGATATAAAACCTGCTTCATATACAATGAGTACAAGTGCATTGCCTCAGAAACTGAAAAAAAGAGGCCCATAGAGCCCCATGGGAAAATGGCCAATTACAGCAGAAATAAACAGGTCTGGACAGAGGATCTGGCCTCTATGGCTATTTTTTACACTCATGACAACTGTAGGCGGATATTGTTATTTAACTTGTTTAACTTAGAGTTATGAAGTTGTGCCTAGCTGCTTTCGAGACAACTAGACATCAGCTGTCTGCAAAGTGTCACAGTGGAGTCACTGAACTTGACCTCAGCTGTGTTTCTGGTGCCTTTAGAATTTTAGAATTTTTCATGGAAAATATTAGACAAAAAATAATGTTAACTGTGCTGCTAATTGCTCTAACAGACTGGGACATCCGATTCTGCTCTCATCTGGGAATTAAAAAGTGGATTTCAATCTTGCTTTAACCTTTGCAACAGCGAGCTGTCAAGGTACAGAAACCCACTATAATATACTTTAAATCTCTCATTTTTCTGCAGAATGAAGGAGAAATGTACTTTATTTACCTCATGAATGTACAAAAGATAAAGAAAAAAGAACAAACATGCAGACACACACTCACCCAGTGTCTGCCAAAGTAGAATGGCTAAACTCTTTTATTTTTGTAACATTTATTTACTCCCTCCATGAACTGCCACCTTACCGTATTGAAGCGGTATGGGTGCCCAAATGATCGTGGGAGCCTATGTTGTCAGGGGCTGTTTGCTACTGGTTGGGTCACCCAAGGTAACTCGGTCTTAGGTGAGGGGCCAGACAGAGTCTGCTTCAAAAAGACTCATCTGATGAATACCAAGGATTTGTACACTCAATCTGGAGGGTTACCGGGACCCTGCGCTGGAGCCAGGCCTGGGGAAGGGGGTTTGCCCATTGGGTCTGGTCAGGCTCAGCCCAAAAGGGAGACATGGGTCCATCCTCCAGTAGGCCCATCACCCATAGTAGGAGGGCTAGGGGTGCCAAGTGGCAGAGGGAGTAAAGTTCTGTGGCCTCTGGATTACATCTCTTCTTTTTACAGTTGACGTGGTCCTGTTGGCCTCATCGAACAGTGACCTCCAGCTCGCACTTGGACAATTTGCAGCCGAGTGTGAAGGATCAGCACCTCTAAATCTGAGGACATGGTTCTCAGATTTAGAGATTTAGAGATTTTTGACGGACAAACTGGGGCAGTGTCGGCAGTGAGGCAGACGCTTAACTGTGTGTGGTGTAGAGAGATCTGAGCCAGAATTCAAAGCTCTCAATTTACTGGTCAATCTACGTTCCAACTTTCACCTATGGACATGAGCTCTTGGTAGTGAACAAAAGAATTAGATCATGAATACAAGCGGCTGAAATAAGTTTCCTTTGCAGGGCGCTGGGCTCAGCCTTAGAGATAGGGTGAAGAGCTCGGATATCCGGGTAAAGGTCGAAGTAGAACCGCTGCTCCTCCGCGTTGATAGGAGCCAGTTGAGGTGGCATGGACAATCTGGTTAAGATGACTCTTGGACGTCTCCCTTGCGAAGTGCTTTGGGCATTCCCATCTGGGAAGAAATCCCAGGGCAGACCTGGGGCATGGGTAGGTTCATGCACCAATACTTAATTATTTTTAGGAAATAGAAATATTTGATGGGTTTAGCTAACCAAACTACTTTGTTGCATTTAGGAAAACATCTTGCTTTGGTTTAAAATCTTTCACACCACTGAACATACTTTTGGAAGACCCCAAGACTACTTGCAACTTCACATCAGTTCTTCTGACAAACTACAAAGAGTACAGAAACATCAGCGAGACTAGAGCCATGCTTTATTCAGTCTATGACTGGGCCATATGTTATGTTATATTATGAGGAGGAGTTTCAGGTGGGAGAGGAAGTGGGAAGTCCTGTCATGGGATTCAGTGCAGCACTACTCCCCTGTGGCATCATTAAAAACCCCATCGTCCCTCGCTTCATCCAGATTCAAAAGAACAGTCTGAAAAATGGGTCAATGATAACCTCTGTTCTATTATTCCTTCGCTCACACAGCCGGAGGGGAGTGTGGGTGGCTAGCGTTGCCATGGAACTAATGTTGTACTGGTCAGTTTCTGTGGTGACAAGGGTACATCCTGGACTCGCTGCTTCTACCTGCACGCCAACCTTTGACCACGATCAACAAAGAGCAGTCACAGATGAAGAAACTTTCATACACTTTGAGAAAAGGACCATGAGTGTTCTCCTGTACAACACCCGGTTCCCTCCGGACCATGTCGCCACTGGCATCAGTTCTGTCTATGAATGGTAATCATTTCTTAAAATGGCAGGAAATATACGTACCGACCGCTTTCCTGGATAAATTCTGTTTTGGTTGCTGGGCAACCTCTCAGCTCTTGATATTAAAACCATATGAAACTAATATGGTTTAAAAATTTAAGGGACTGCAGCACTGTGAGTTTGTGTAGGATTTTATTGCACGGGGAGTTTAAGAGCAGGTAGTGAAGATCTATTATACCAAAAAACCATTAATTTTTGTTCCCAGTATTGCTAATAAAATATCAACATTGCTTCCATATCAACATTGCTTGTGTTTGTGTAACAAATCCAATCAAGTCTCAAATGGGCTTGCTGATCAGAAAGGGCAATAGCCTGTTACCATAAGGTCCCAAGCCATTGTGTGCATTAAGCCCATTAAATGAGAAAGCCCACGCAGGTGTCTATGAAAGGAGGAACTGTCCGTAAGTACAGTAAGTGAAGGATAGTGAAGTGCTTTTGCTCATGGTCTTTGGACGATCTTGGGCACAGCAAAAGTGTTGTGCTGAAGGTGCAGAGAAATTTAACAATATCATGTGATTATATGATCAGTTTTGGATACTGATGGATTCCAATTTTTCTCCAGAAGTTCAACTAGAGTTAACAAGGAATGATAACACGTAATAATATCAAGATATTTAGGTATTATTGGCCCAAGAGAGATGTGGCTACAGTTTTATGACTCTAATTTTAATGTTGTGAAGAATTTTGGGCAATTTTTAAAATGTAAATAGTACCCAAAACTCACACTTGACTAAAAGTTAAGATATCATGTCGAGAAACTACTGTGGTAAAAGTGAATTTCATCCATAACAATATGAATAAAGTATATTATTTTAGATATATAGAGAGATATTAAAGTAAAATACCTCAGAAGTAAGTCAATTGTACAGTACAGCGTTTGTGTAAATGTGCTTAGTTGCATTTCATCACTGTCTATGACAATTTTTTACAGTTGGAACAGCGGGAGGCCAGAAGCTGGTATGGAGGAGGGTGTATGTGACCTCTAACCGAAGAAAACCTGATCCTGATGGGGAGAAGAGGATATTTAAGTCTTGTGAAGCGTTACGTTCTGCATGTATCAGCAGATAGGGTCACCTGGTCCAGACACACATATCTGGAAACAGAAGATGCGAGAAGGAAAATGTGTAACTACGAGGAAGTGTGAAAGTGTGAAAAGGTCAAGGTGTCACTATTCATGTGGAACAACAGGAAAGAGGGGCCAACCCTGTCTGTCTGCTATTTCCTGTATTCCCTGAAAAAGGCACGACAGAGCAGGATGAGTTAAAGGTTGCCTGAAAATATATTCAGTAAAGAGACAGTTCTGCACCCTGAAGGCTGTCCAAGCAGGCAAACAAATGTGATGCAACAAAGGCCGACAGCTGGTCACGGACCAGCTAACACAGGCAGCTCTGCAGAAAACGTGTAAAAGCAGGCAAACAGGGGTGGCACGGTGGGAACGTCTGGGTGGGGGGCACTGACAGGGTTACAAAGAAATCAGCAGTGAAAAACACTCGGCACATTAACTTACATACCACAGTTGAAGGATTTTTTTTTTCAACTTAAGCCCTATTACCTGCACTTTGAGGCTATAAAATTTCACAAAATACAAATTTTCTGTTTTTTAGATTCCTCCAGTATGGATTTGGTCTCAGGCTAATTGGTCCTACCGATCGCACTGAATGCAAATATGGCTTAGGTTGAAAAATACTGAAATTCTCCTTTAAGTACAATTTTGAAGCCCTTCACTTGAGTATTTTCATCCTGCGCACCGGTGTAGCCATGCCTGCAAACAAAACAATGCAAAAACCTGATATGGATCATTACCAAATTTTACAGGGGGATCAATATGTACATTGATGGACGGAGACAGAGAGTCGGTGCTGGTGAACAGAGTTGCCACCCAATGGATGCCCCATTTAATCATTTATTCAGCCCCATGTTGTTATCTACTGAGTTTAAATAGTAAACCATCAATTAGGCTAATCCAGCCAACCAGAACCAGCTGCAACAGTAGAACAACAGCTAATTACACACTGAGAAATCAGATGTCCGATCTAATAATGAATCTGTCAATCTGTACATTTTCTTTGGTGTTTACATGTCACTACTCATTCTTCTTCATGGAGGACTTTCTTCTACTGTATTAATATAATTGTATTGGTACTTTTACTGAAATAAATTATGTGTGTGTGTGTGTGTGTTCTGACTTAGGCTGCAGTGGGTTATGTGAATCTGTCACATTGATGTTCCTCGAAGCTGTCACTGTCTGACCAGCTCGACCTGCATTAACAGACACAAGCAAATACAACCTAAGCTGAATTTGCTGTGGGCCTTTAGGTAATGGTAAAGGACGTAACAATGCATACGCTATCTTTGGGAAACTAAACACACAATTTCCAAAAATTTACAGCTTTGTTGTCGAGTAAACTAGTAAAGTCAGCCAGACGGGCGTCTGGACTCAGAGTCGGGTCTGCTCCGAGGTTTTTGCCTTCTTTAAAACAAATGTTTTTCCTGTCGCATTGTGCTCGTTTGCTCGTGGGGGAACATTGGGTCTCTTTTAATTAAAAAGCCCAATTAACTAATTATGAGTTGGGCCTAGACCACATGTAAAGTGTCATGAGCTGACTTGTGCTGTGAATTGACTCCATAAATGAAACTGACTTGACTCCATCTCCATTATGTTAACTGGAATAGAAAGTAGTGGATTAAACTGGAGTATGTTTGGGTAACAGAGTTACTTCCAAACATAAAACTTCCCAGCACAGAAGGTCATACAGTACATACCATGTCATTTTAGAAGAGGATTATATACTTAGGCTTAGTTAAAAAATACTTAATAATATTTTATAATAAATAGTTTTCCACATTTTCACTCGGTTATGAATTAAACTTTGCATATTGTTCAAATATGAATTGGTACCTCGCAAAAATGTTAACTGTAAATGTGGTTTGCATACTCTGTAAATTGGGGGCTGTAGTCTGAAGCGTTACCCAATCACACACACACCCAGCCGCACAGACCTGCATGCTACGCTACGTCTGTCCCACTGGTTGCCTGGGAAACAGCAGGACATAAGGCATCAGACTGGGAGGGTTTGTAGATCTCCACTTGTGTTACTGGTGGAGCCAACAGAGGGTATTTTCTGCCATCGGAAGGTTGGGAGAAAAAGCAACAGTTAGTGTGTTTGTGCTGTTCCTGCGACACATTAGAAGAGCTCCACATGTCCTCAACATAATGTCTTTGGTGACAGAAGCTTCCGGTGCACCACTTATCTCTCCTGTCAGAGATTCTGTTGCGATGGGAAACCACCTGCTGACGGAGCCTCTTGGGCTGATGACATCATATTTGACAGATGCACCACATGATTGTGCACAGGCAGGTGCTTCCAGCTATGTGAGCACACAAAAACATGTCCCGGCCAGTACGTTGGCGTGGGGGGGTTAGAACTCTGTTGAGCTGAGTCAGCTGGAAGGAGAGTGGCAGCTCAGCAGAGATGACCAAGCCAGGACGTTACATGAGCAAAACATGCGTCGGGGCGGTTGCACGCTTTATGCACATGCATGAAAACTATAGCTGGAAAACGCAGGGATGAAAGGTCATCTTGTGTTGATGGCTTCGCCCGGGTTCACGTTGATGACCTCAGGGAGTCTGTGCTCCACTCACAACACATCAGCCCTAAAACCAAAGGTCACCTCTGGACTGAGAGAGGGAGAAGAGCACAAAAAGACAAACATGCTGCATTCACGCCATAGAATACAGCATTACAGCAGACTGTTGTGTATTACAACAAATTTCTTAATATCTGTAAAAATATAATAATCTTAATGTTATTTAGATACATAATAAAATGTATTCTTTCTGCTGTGCCATTTTGCCATTTCTTGCTTTTGCTTGTCATAAAAAGCTCTTTAGTTGTTCTAACAGTCATATTCTTTGTAGTTTTTCTGGGCGGTATATGAGCAAAAACATATCTAGAATTTCCATTTTTCCTGGCCCCTTTTTTATTGCCTCCCAGCTCAAGCTGCAAGCCCAAAACTCTAAATGGGTTCGCTGAAAAATGAAGAGACTGAGAGACTGTGAATATTACCTCAGCCTTAAAATTAGGAAGCACAATCATGACAATGCACATAGCCCAGGGAGAGATGATGAATGTCCAGGGAGCAAAACAGGCTGACAGTAAATAACACAGATAACAAGCTGAGTGCATCTGGGTGTGCATCGGTGGCCTGGGCAGAGCGGCGCCTCAGGCTGCCTGGCTTTAACACCTCTCGTACTCTGTTATTTTCACCCTGGGCTAGACACTCAGCAGGCCAACAAGGTGTGATTTTCATGAAAAAAATGGAAATCAATTCCCTCCGTTAAGGAGAGACTGTGCGAATGCCATGGCTTCCTTAATTGCTCGAGTAAATTCAGTTACACACGGTGGACCCTGAGAAGATTAGTGTGTGGTCTGGGACAAGGGTCTAAAGTGTTAAAATTTCAACAGTTTTGCTTCAACTGTCCTCAATCAGTCGACCTGAATCCAAGGAACATCTTTTACGTATGATAAGCTGTCAATGAGACCTCAGTATGTTGAATGTAACTCATTACGTCACACCATTAGGTAAATGCCTGATCAGCAAATGTCAGAATTTCATTTTAGTTAAATGCACCCGTGCCCAAATAACTTCAGATTACAAACTGCAAACACTGCGTGGCCTTTTTCGAACATGTCGATTACAATCAGTAATAAGATCAGTACATCAAAAATAATAAGAAACTTTCTCAATTTCTTGACTTAACGTCTCAAAATAAAGACTTAACATCTTTGGACACTGTTTATTCAAATTAGTAAGCAAGTGGCTCATTATTTTTTAGAAACTAAGTTATTACTGTCAGAAAGTTTCTCATTACAATGATAGGCTTCCATGATTTGTTGTTTCAAAAGAAAAAAAGTCAAAAAGAAGAGACAACGGAACCTATTTTGAAAATTTTTCCATGGCTGCCTGCTTTTTTTGGCACTTTATTCAATACTAAAACTTGACTTGTAACCAACACTTAGTTAAACAAAGACAGTTAGAATGAGGACGTCTGAATAAATCTTTAAACGGAGAATATTGTGGTGAGAAAAGGATAGTGTACTGCAAGACACCAGTTTTAAGACGAGAAAGGAGATTAGGACAATCATATTATCACAGAATAAATGATCTGAAAGGTTGTTACAACTACAACTAGAATGAATCCATCATCACCTCAGCTGGTGCAGCCAATATACTGCAAGATCGCGCTTTTTCTTTTCTTGTATTTGGCTTTTTTTTTCCTTATCATTTTGTCCCAAAGTATATTAGACTATTGCAATTTGCTGGGTTTTATTTATTTATTTATTTTTTACAATAGCATACTTGCACACTTTTTGAATATTAATATACATTCTCTACACAGAGCACTACTTCACATTCACCGTGCCTGTGTTGACCCACATGTCAGATCAAGGCTGCAGGAGGTTTGTTCCGAATTTCAAAAAAAATACAGCTTCATTTCAATCAATACAAACGCTTTTATTTGGCTTATTCTGACCGAAAGAGCGTGCGTCTTTAACAAATTCAGCTTGCATGCCACTTTTTATCTTCGGATCCCTAATTATGAATATATTAAATCGGTTCTCGTCTTGCAAAAGTAAATCCACTGGAGAAGCTCATTAAATCATGCAACCTCAATCGACATTATTAACACATTTGCACTTTTTACTCCACAGTATTTCCCTGATTTACAGTATCTTTTCATTTACTCTGATTTTTTTTGAGGGGTGTGTGTTGTGTTCTAATAGAAACATTCATTTTTATCAATTACAATTCTATAATTGACAACTTTGTGTCCAGGGGTCGTGAAAGATTAACCTCTACAACTGTCATTGGTGCTTTAAATGGAAGGAAACTAACTAATGTAAATAAGGGCTATCTACTCTGTGAATAAACTCAACAGGAACTGGTCTATTTTTCGAGGCCCTGACAAATTATTAAATCAACAGAGACACAGAAAAACATGGAAGCTATGATGTTATAGATATATACTTTATTAATTCTCTCTGATAAAATAAAATTACAAAATAATTTCAACCTCAAACGGCACTTTCCTTATTCAGAATTATTTAACGTATTGTTAATACATATATATCATAATTGTCATGGCGAATGAGAAGAATACTAGTTTCTTAGTTTAGGAATATTAGATATATCAGTTATAACTGCGTTTAATCATAATGGTAGAAAAGACTAAGCAATACAAAGCTAAATTTCGTTAACAGCATATTATACAATATTCCAAGCGTATGTAATTCAGTATTCCGGCCACAGCGTGTCGCTATAAGACAGTTTTTGATATTGTCTTTAATGCAAGGATAGGCTTGTCTTTTTTTCCCCCATCGCACCACTATGATTCCTCTCAGATACACCTTAGTCTCTCTTTCTATGTTTTAGTTATTTCACAAAAGCTGTTTCTTCATGGCCATTTATCCTTTATAAGGTTTATTTGTGTTCCCTTGTGTTCATCCATAGCCCACCTTCATCTGTTTAACGCAGTCCACATACAGCACTGTAACAAGTCCATGCCCGGATTTTCACAGTTATTCCCTCAGAAATATTGTCAGGATATCTGCAATGCCTCCTGCTTTCTTTTGTGCCTAGTGACAGCGGCGTTCCCTGCCTCTTATTGAAGTCTATTTAAGAGAGAGCACTTTGGTTGTCGAGGTGTGTGTATTTCTGTGTGTGTGTGTGTGTGTGTGTGTGTGTGTGTGTGTTTGCATGGCAGTTTAAGTGATGGAGCAAGCAATAGCGTTTGAGTGTCTTTTCTTTACACGGAATACATTCATGATAACAGTGCGTCGTTTTGGGACTGCGAGCTTGATAAAGAATGGCAGTGAGTGATGTCTTGTTCCCTTGAAGAGGGGTCACGGACACTGCTGTACACTGTGAGAACACATGAAGCACATCAACTCATAACCACGAGGCTAAACAGGCGCATATTTTGCCGTTTGCATATCAGTCTAATCTACTTATGCACATATCTATATTTTTGTAATTCTAAGGTTTTTCAGAGAAAGAAAGCATAACATTGGAGACACAGAATCAGTCAATCTGCCTGCACTAACTGCAGCCACATCTCAGAATAAGCAGATCATTTATTATTGATAGACAATGTCTGCAGTGTTGTTTTAACTGTCCGCAGCAGGTAGATTGACTCCAGGGAATGTAATAACACAAAATGAAGATAAAATGTAGAACATTAATTTTCTGAAAAGGCTGTCTTGTGGACTCAGTGCTTCATAAACAGTTACGATACCATCTTCATTATTAATCAACCGGATTGAAATGCCTTAATTGGTATTTGTGTTGGAACCTCTCTGTTTTTTTAACAATGTATTTGACGTTACTCTAAATTTTTAATTTGCAAGGTTTTTACAGGAAATGACGACAGTAGTTACACAAAATCAATCCCGTTTCTCAGGTTGCAGCCCTACAAATATGCTCCAACTTGATCTGTACTGGTTCTGATAACAAACTAGACACACCGACTCATTTCGATTTGATTTTGGGAGCAGTTGGGTCTATTTCCTGACTGTTACAGCAACGTATTGCATGTGTTAAGCACTGCATGAGGTCATGTCCACAAAAAATAGGTATTTTGATGGACTCTTTCTGTTTTCAACAGTGTGTCTGAATGGCTTGGCAGTGCTCTGTGGTGATACAGCGCATTGAGTGCTTGGCAGTATAGGCTTCAGTATTAGTTTTTGGGCTACTGCATTGATTTCTTTGTGTGAGTGCTAATTGAACCTGCATTGTAAAAAAGAGACTATAGTCATTTTTGTGCTGTGTTAACTTGTATTGCGTAACTGGTGTGCCGGATGTAAGCTGTGTGTGTGTGTGCGTGTACGTGTGCAGTGCATGCCACTATTTTTTTTTTCTGATCGTATTGATCGAACCTTCTGTTAAAGGGATGCTCGTTAACACACAATTAGCATTGAGATAGAAAATACATCATAAGGATAAAAAGTCATGGTCATTAATTCCTGATGTACGGAGCGAGAGATTGGGAGAGGGGGAGGAAACGAGAGAGAGAGAGAGAGAGAGAGAGAGAGAGAAAGAGAGAGAGAGAGAGATGGGGAGAATAAAGGCTTCCTTCAGTAATTGGAGTGGATTCAGTTTAGCAGTTCATGTAATTATTCCTGGTTATTTCTTTTCCTCTCCCCTTCCCCCTCCTGGTTCTCTCTGCCTTCATTTCTCACCCTCTTGACATCCTTCCTCCCCCTCACACACCTTTTAGAGTCTCCATTTTATCTCCATTTTTCTTCTCCTTCCCTCGTCAAGGAAAAGAGCCCCAAAGTCTCAGACATGTCTCATCATTTATACCGACCCTCCATCTTAATCCTGTTACTTCTCCTCATGGTCCCATCCTCAGCCCTCCCTTGTGGAGCGCTCATTTCAGAGGATCACTGCACATTTCTCTCCTCCCTCCTCGCTCCTGTCCTTCAGTATGAAGTGAGAGGACTGGAGCACCCCCTCTCCTGTTTTCTCGCCATATTTGTCCTCGGCGAGGTCTTCAGCAGTTAGAAACGCAGGTGTTGAGGTTGGGGCTCACCTCCAGGCCCCCCTCTGGGCTCAGCGGCGGGGACGACAAAGGGGACTCCAGGGCCAGAGTGGGGACCTGGGGTGGGGTTGGCGCCGGAGACGCGACCGGGGCTGGCGAACCGGGAGCAGGGGGAGCACTTAAAGAGGCACCTGGGGACAGAGGGACCACAGCACCTCCTCCCCCGCCGCCTCCTCTGCCATCCCTCACGTCCCTTTCTCGAAGCAGGTGGATGAGGGCGGCGTGCTGGGTGCTGAGGGTGGCCGAGAGGTGGGCAGGCAGCGTGTTGAAGCCAGATGTAAGCTGCTCCACTCGCTGCTCCAGGGATAGCATCTGGCGCTCCAAGTCCTCGCTGCGGTCGTTGAGCTCCGACATGAGTTCGTACATGACGCTCTGCATCTAAAGGAGGAGAAGCGAGGAGAAGAGAACGGCAGGTGACTCAGAGTTCTTTGAAGACGGGGAAACAGGTTGCAGATACGTAACCAGGAGGTCTTTATAGAGGCTTGTTTAATGACATTACTTCCAATAAAGCACGGAGAGACAGTATGTGGAAGGTTGGGTAGAGTGGATAAGAGGAATAAGAGCGAAAAAATGCCAAAGAGGGAATCGAAACTGGAACGAAGTGGAGGCTGAAGGGAAGTCTCTATGTGGGTGTTTGTAATATCATGAAAAAATAGAGAATGAGACAAGACAGAGATGCTGAAAGGAGGTCCTTGTCTCTGCCTGGTGCAGGCTGGCCCCTGTAACCATAGCAAACACACAAGTGGCCAATAGAGACGGAGCCATTTAGATGGTATTATTGCAAAATATTTGGCACTAAAGGCATTGCTTCTCAGAAAGACACACAAACACACGCACACATGCACACGCTTGCTCGATGTTTTTCCTCCCCCTTGTTCACCTCTCCATTTCACTCCCTCCGCTCTCTCTCTCACAACCACAGGCACACTCACACACTCACTCAGACACCCACACAGGAACAGAAAAAAAGAAGAGCACTCCCCTCCCTCCTCACTCTCTCCCCCAGTCATCCCTGTTTTAACACTTGTTCCGATCGTTGCTTGGAGACACAAAGCCACACAAGTGCGCAGGTCAGCGCTGAAATAGAGGAATGTTGCTTTATATACATATATCTTGTTTTAAGGGTTAAAGGCATTTTAAGGTATGAGTTACTGCCAATGAACCTGCCTGATGTCAGCGCATGAGCACGTCTCACCTTTGAGAGGTCCACCAGCGTGTTGGCCTGGTCACTAAGTTTCCTCTGCTCCATTTTCACACTGCGTAACCTGCAAACACACACATTAAATGTTTAAAGCCATTCCCTAGTCACGGTGGCCAGTCCAGAGAGCTAATCCCCTTGGGTCCGGACAGCAGAGCGGTGGAGTGGTCACCTTGCCCGGGTGGGTTTCATTTCTACCTGCAGTGTCTTGCTAGATTTGAATGCCAAACACAGAAAGCCCACAGTGTGTCCTGAAACACTGTAATTTTGTGAAGGTGAAAGTATACATTCACTTATTATTGGAATAAAATAGAGACCTTAAAATCTGGGGTGAAACTTAGAATAGTTAAGATTACTGCAATTATAATGAAGTTTAGACTGATTTTATGAAGCTGCACCTCCAGATGAACTTGTGTACCAAGTAACCAGAAAAAACTCAAAAACCCATAAAATAACCCTGTCATTGTGCGTCATACTCTCACCACGCTTGTCACAGTCCACTCCTGGTTTTCCCCTCTACCAACCCAATCTACCTGCCAAGATCATTAGACTCACCTGTTCCCCCCAGTTGGCCCTATCACCCAGCCTCCTCTTAACCAGCTCCTCCACACTCACTCTCTGCCTGATTGTCGTCACATCACGCACTACCCTCCAGCACTCTTTTCCGGACAGATCTCCTGGTACCTGACATGCCTTCTGCCCCTGACCACATCTCCTCGTCTCTGCCCCGGTAACTTGCCCTGCCTTCTGTCTTTGGACTTTGCATCTGCCTGCTCCCTGTCTGCCTGCTGTCTGCCTGGACTCCCTCTCCGGAGACTCCTGCCGCATTCAGAACTTGGACTGTGCTCGCCGACCAGGCTTCCTGATTGTCATCAGTTTGGACTCTTGAACATTGTCAATAAAGTTTGGAACTGTTCCGCTCTAGGTTTATGCTGCTCTTTGGTCCACTCTCACACCTCAGTGCAGGTTTAGCCTTCATGTTACACTTAAATTGATCTTTCAAATGTGTCTTTTGAGGGCACTTGCTAATGTTTTCAGCTCTAGACTGAACTGCTGGAAAAAGGCAAAAGCAACTAACAGGGCCACTTCATTGTGATGCTGCAGAATAAAGAGTAAAACAAAGTTTAACAAGACAACTACCCTTGTAAAATGCAACTTAATGTTATGAATATAACCCTGGTTCTCTGATTAGCATGAGGGGGTCTTGTGTGACCTTGTCAGGGGCTCAAATAACACAATGCCATCCCTTGTTAGTTTTAGATATGTTTTGTTTTGTTTTTTTCCCAGGATGACAAAGGTCTGTCTTGCCCTACTTTCTGCCCTTTCACTAACCTAGGGAAAAAAAGCCTGCACATTAATGATGATTATCAAGATGCGTTTAGAATTTGGTACATGCAAATGTGATGAACAAAAAGGGGTGCGGGCATATGCCGTAAACATGCGTATACTCTGAACTAAACCACTGACGACGACTGCAGGAGGAGTGTTGTAAAGTTTAAGCGCCATACCGTGTTCTTTTTTTCTCTTTATATCTTTTCTTTATATCTTATCTTTGTTTGCATCTCCTTCCAGGATTGCATGGGCAGCATAACCTTTGCACTCCTCATCTGCCTATTGAAATTGGAGAACATGGGGCAGAAATGGGGGTTCGCCTCTGCCATGCGCAGTCAATTTTAAATACATTTCTGCCTGCGGCGGAGCTGCATCTCATATCAGTAGGTCTCCTCCCTACAGCCTTTCAAGCAGTGCGGTAAACACAGTCATTTGCAGAGGTTATTAGGTTGGTCTAGGTGTGGGGTAAGCCCAGACGCTACACGCACTGAGTCAGCCGTGGCTCAGGACGAGTTGGTCGTCGTCTGATTGTTGACTTGGCCTTTCAGTTCTCGACTCAGAACGTTGTAATGGGCAAGAAACTGGACTGCTGCTACTGTGTGAATGGTGTTTGCTCCTCACTCACAAAGAAGATGACACTACACTTCCACCTCTGTTTGAATGGGTGAATGCAACACATGTTGCAAAGCGCTTGCAGGAGTCAGTAGACTTGAAAGGTGCTATATAAATGTATTTACACTGGGTGGGTGTCCCAGACAGACATTTCAATGCCACAAAGACAAAGCCTTGGGCTTTTCCCAGCTTCATAGGTGCTGTTGGCGTTAATAATGACTAACTTGTGGGCTTTAGATACTAGCAGTTCTCTGCATAGGTGACGATAAGGGCAAGATTTTTCCATTTCCCCCGCTGAGAGGAGCAAAAGTTCTTTTAATTTTTAATATGTGTTAGGTTTGGTCTTGAAACTGCTTCCTGGGATATAGTATCACTACTTGACACAGAAACTGGCTGTAGAAGTGTAATTTTATTGCTCACGAACCATTGTGTGACTGTATAATTTGGAATGAAGCTCCCAATGAGCAACTTTATGATTATGTAGGAGGAGGATCCCATTCCCACCTGACTTAAGGGTCACTGATGACAGCAAATTTAGGAGAGCACAACATTGAGCCTCTGACGATGTGACGCAGGACCTATTCTCCATATGAGGCACAAAAGATGCCATGAAACAGAATTAAATATTGCTGTAGAAGTGAAGTTGTGCTTTACACTCATCAAGTAGCGCTACAGATCATATGATAATCAGAGTGTCTTTAATATTACACAATACAGTGATAATTTAGTCCCACGGCTGCACTTGCTTGGAGTGAACCTGTCCTAGATGATGATTCATTGTGTGTGTGTGTGTGTGTGTGTGTGTCTGTTTTGAGGGATTCATGCAATTTTTCTTATTATCAACGTTGATTCGACGTGTGGGCGAACAGAAAGTACGGCCCATTTCAAAGGCTTGCCTCAACTGCACTGTTGTGTGATTTTGCCTGTGTCCGTGCGTGTGTGTGTGTGTGCCTGTACATGTGGGTGAGTGTCAGGTGCGGTCTCACTGATGTATCGCCTGAAGAAACTTCCTCTGGTGTTTGCGGACTCTGGAGTGGTCGATCTTCTTCATCAGCTTGGTGTGTTTGTAGATGAGCCAGGTTTCCCTTAGCACGTTAGCTGCTGCGTTCTTTATCTGCTCCCAGACAATCAACATGCACACGCACATAAACACACACGTTGTTAGCAACAGGTAGCCCTTGGCAACAAAAGCAGGCAACAGGTTTACCTGCCCTGTTATCTTTCTCTTTCTCCCTTCATTCTCCATTGTCTCCCTGCAAAGAAAAGACCAAAACGGTTGTGTCCTCTGTAAAGGCTGCCCTCATTCTCGGTGTCTCTCTCTCTCCACATACTCTGGTTTGCTTGCCAATGCTTTTCATAAACAGCTCTCTCTCGTTGGGTAGAGTTGGCAGTGAGACCCAACAGGAGTCTCTCCCTCACAGACACGCTTCTCTTCTCTGCCTCTATGTATGCAACATTACATTGTAGACTTACTCAAATGGACAGCGCTTCCTTGTTGGATGTAATTCAATAGCACCACTGTTGCTATTTAAAAACAGAGGTCTCCCATTAAATTATAGTGGCAACTGAAAGAAACAATGGCAACATGACTCGCTGATCATAAACTAGCTGTCATATTGAGTCATACTGGAGAACTAGCGTTTGTAATGATGCTCATTTCAGTCGGTGGTGAGATGGTTGTTTTTCTCAGTTTCATTGGTCCGAGAGGCTTCAGCTGTCTTTAATGTGTACCGTCCTAATATGAAATTGCTGTGATTTAATAAATAGGCCGTTCAAAATGTCATGGCAGGCTTCAGATCGATTTCTAAGGAGAAAGATAAGATTATGGCATTCAGTTATTTTCATATTTGCTCCTGTATGTTTCCTGCCCTGCAAATCCCTATAGGTTGCTATGTAATTACAGCAAGCAAAGCATGTGTGGATACCATAGAGAAAGGAGGAGGGGGGAGTGAAACTGTAAGGATGTAAACTGAACGAAAGCCTTCAAAGAGTTGCTGAGCACTGAACAAAGAACAACTATACTCCGACCTGAGGAGCACAAAAGACCCAGGCAGCTTGACTAATCAGCACTTATCCACTGCAGTCGAGGATTGCTTACAAGCATACATGCCTGAATATACATACATACAGACAGACACAAACTATTGGCTGTGGATGAAGAGGCCCTGGGCCCTGCGGATGTGTTTTCAATGACAGAGGAACTGAAACCAAAAGTAGCTAATGCAACATACTACATAAAGACCGCTCCAGGAGGTTTAGTCACGCAGTTCCCCAATCACTCTCAATGGGAGTTTGCATTACAAATGCATAAATTCTAAGCTTTATTTAGCTTGTGCACTGATAAGTAATTCAAATATAGTGCATAAATAAATGTTAATGTTTTGCTCATGCACCAAAGAAAATGGGATTTGGATGTAATTATGGGGCTGGAGTGTAAGGTAAACTCTGCTCTCCCATACATACATACATACTCTGAACCTATTCCCGCAGCGTGTATCAGTAGAATTACATAGCTCCCTTCCATTTAGCAAGAACAGAGACTGACAAAGATTATTAACAGGCATCATTAATACAAACACGTTTTTAGCTACAACTGCAGCACTAACGTCAGCATCATTACTAATCAGATAGTGTGCATACAATTTGAGAGCTGAAGAATAAACCTGATGAAAGCCGAAGCTAACATGATATAATTACACTCATAATAAAATTGTTCTGCATTCTACAAGTGGCGCTACACTGTCGTGGGAGGATGTTTGCAACCAAACATGCAGCAATAATCACGAAAAACTTAATCTTTTTTTGATTACGCTTGAACAAAACACAGTTCATCTAGTTTTAATCAGGCAGAGTCTTACTGAAGGGTACATTTAATACCCCTCATAGCTAGAGGCCCATGGGTAAATTGATATGTCAGATCCCATTTATCAGTGATAAATCAGTCCAGGCTGAGTGAAATATGATGAATGGCAGCATTTTGTGTATGCCTGATGTGCCTGTTGTGGAAGTTTTTACACAAACTTTCTGCAATCTACCCAGCAGTGCAGAGGGAGCCTGTTGCTGCTGCCTCACAGTGTTTAATTCATTTAAATCTAAATTTAAGGCTGAAAAAACTATACTGTTTGTATCTTACAGCTAATTCTCCCAACCACCCTTTGTCTCCCGGGTGCAGGAAATGGAGACAAACTGGCAACTCCAATTGGAAAAAACAAAAAAGACTATGAATAAGCTGCAAGAAACCAAACGACAGCAGCAGCAGCGGCAACCATTCTTGGACCATATGGCTTGTACATGGGCAACCATCTTGGGGCCATATGGCTGGTTTGGGTCAAATATCTGGTCTGGCTGCTCCCCAACACACCACACCTTATGGCAGGTACAAGAGAAATCTGTTATGATACGGGGGTTTCCACACCACAGCATGTTGGAAGGTCGATGACATATAGCAGAATATTAATCAATCAGCACAAACAGGAATGTTTTAAAAATACCATCACAGGCAACATCAATGAACGTTTCTGATCCCAAAATTTATTGGTATTTGAAATTTTTCATAGCGATGGACACATTTTTCTAACATCAAATGAAAACCCATGAACACAGGAGAGTATTAATGACTTACAGGCCTAATTCGTCATTCTGTGCTGTGGTGCCAGAGGTACAATGGTATTTTCTAGGGCACACAAAAGCACAAACAAAAAGGCCAATTACATTGGCAACCTCCCCTGTGTCACTGCGACATTACCTGGTGTGGCATTCCCCTCAAAGGAATGGTGACAAACAAAAGAGACAAGACACAATCGCATGCACACACAGACCCACAGGCTCCAACGAATCAATGATTGGCTGCAGACGTCTCAGGAAATTGAAGTAACCGTTGTTTGTTTTGCTTTTATACATTTGGTGTCTCTGGAATAAGTTCATCTCCTTGAGAAAGCCCACAGTAACGTCATAAAGAACGCATCATAAATTTGGAGTTTGCATTTGGATTCAACTAGTAACATCAATTGGCATCAATGGCTATGGCTTGCCTGTGAGTTAAAATTCTGTCAAAAGAGAGTTATTTTTACTGTGTTCAGGGGAAGCTAAGCTCAGTAGTCATTGGGGGTTTAGTGTGCTCCCATTTGGCTGGTGGTGTAAACATCTGAAGACATTGCAGCACCTCCTTCTTGGCCGGAGCCAAGAGCGAACTAAATATTTAGAGAGGGTGAAGCTATGAATATGCCCCTGGGAATTCTAAAAGTGCTCTAAATCAACCTATGGGGCCAGCATAGAGAAGGAAAACACAACCCGAGACCTACGGTATCCATCCATCCATCCATTTTTTTGCCGCTTATCCTGTTAGGGGTCGTGGGGGGGGCTTGAGCCTATCTCAGCATCATCGGGCGAAGGCGGGATACACCTTAGACAAGTCGCCAGTTCATCGCAGGGCTGACATATAGAGACAAACAACCATCCACACTCACATTCACACCTACGGGCAGTTTGGAGTGACCAATTAACCTAACCCCCAGTTTTGCATGTTTTTGGACTGTGGGAGGAAGCTGGAGTACCTGGAGAGAACCCACGCAGGCTTTTTCCGTGAATATAGGCTTGAGGTAAAGGTGCTGACCACATTTAGCCATATTCATGAGGTCAGTTGGCTTATTTCTTCACTGAGTGGTGGCTAATTTACATGACAGTGCCAATCCACTACACAGACTTAGCGCCAGCAGGGTCTGTGAATGTTCAAGATGACGTTCTGACTGGATGGACCTGAGTTAACCAACACTTCAGTATGGTGCCACACAACCATTGCTGCAACAAGAGCCATGGCATGGATAATGCTAAAAAAATTCATTAATATTAATTACAATTCTATATTTATAGAATAAATGAGTCGATGCTATAAAAGCCTTTCAACACATCTAGACAACAAGACCTGACATCAAACATGAGCTGTGTATTAAACTTAAGGAATATGTTAAATAGTAATTTCCATCCTTCATAATCCTAACAAAGGGAGAAGAACACTTCAATTTTGTGCACTCCGCATGAAAAATATCCCTGTGCAGTGAACTTTGAATGATTTTTTTAATAAAAGCAAATTAATCGCCTCTAATAAGGTTATTAGGCTCTCGGCAGCCAATGGTTACGACTCAAGATTTCAAGATTTCAAAATTTGAACTTCAGTTCTGTTGGGCGAAGCTAAAAATCATATGTAAGGTTGAAAACAGCAAACACTCCAGTGATGAAAACATTAGTGAACAAACATTATTTTGGCACACATGTAAACATGAAGACAACAACACAATTAACTAACGAAGGGCTTCACTAAATGACATTTAATTGAAATTCTTGTTAACCCTTCAAGTGGAAGGAAACACCATTTTATTAGATGTAAATAGCCGGTGTATGTGCTTCTGTGTGTGTGTGTGTGTGTGTATGTGTGTGTGTGTGTGTGTGTGTGTGTGTGTGTGTACACATATACAATGATGGGAAGGTGTAGAGTCTATCATTGCATTATTCATCATAAAGCCTTGAGTGAGTGTATTCTCTTCTTACGGTGATAAGGCAGCCATGTAAATCAATGTGCATACAACAGCTTCAATCATTGGTCTCTCGGTAATGGGGGGCAGGAGACAATTACCACTGCACAGACCAGAGACCCTTTGAAGGAAAGCAGCACGATGTACTGAGTTGAATAAGACTGCTGTACGGCACCTCCTTTACCGGATGGCTGGCTGTGATTTAATTAACTAAGAAGAATATTAATTTAAATGTAGAAGTGAATAAAATGTGATCTATGTTTATGAAATTTACAGCATTGCTGAGTGTACACATACAAATATGTTTCAAAATAGTGTGAGGATTAGTGCTCCCTCTCTCTCTCTAATGCACAAGCTTCACATTTTCGGACGCCACAGTTGTTATTTTCATGCCTAGTCCCAAGGTAATGTGCTTACACCCATTTGTGTGCCCATGAGTGTGTTGCAGTAATACTACTGCAGCAGACATTACAAGCACAAATACAAAGTTCTAAACTTGGCAAGCTCTCTAGAGTAAACAGAATCAAACTTTTACTCCAAACTATTTTACCGAAGCCGGACTGTGTATGATATTTTGGTGTAGAAGAACATGGAACGGTAATTAACAACAGATCCTGACTTATTGGGAGATTTAAATAGCCAAATAGTTTCAGCTTCTGTGCGTAAATGTGCACAGGTCTCTTGATGGGGAAAGACATGTATTGTGTTTCTGCTATGTTTCATCTTCTGTGGGATCGCTGCAGGTAATGTAACTAAGATTTTCCTCACTGACAATGCATTTAGTCATCCATCTGCTATTAATCAGAGTGATAATTTCCATGACCCGCGCTGCGAACTACAATCCGTGCATCAGCAGCCCTCCTCCTCAGTTAAAGATCAGATCATTTGTTTATACATTTGCAGTCAAAACGAGTTATTGAGAGGATGGAGGAGGAGATTTAAATAAAAGCCGGAGATGCCAACCTGTTGGTGGAGCATGAGAAAAAAGTCAGGGGATCATCAAAGTTATTAGGAAACATGTCGACAAATGTACTTAGAATCGCCTCAATCGATTCAATAATCGCTGAGATAATTCTGTCTTAAAGGGTCTTACAATGTGCACATTTATAGACATAATGTGGGGGTTACACTGGACACCAAAGTTATGGACGCACACACACACGGTTCAAGAGGTTAAACGTCCTGTAAAAATAAGACCTGTAACAGCGAATAGGAAGGTGAAATAAAAGGCCAGCCGCGATAGAGGCTCTGTTCGACCTCTCTCTCGATATTCTATCAACCCTGAAGCTATGGATCACCCCACCTTGTTCAGTTGTCCAGTTACCCCGCTGCCATAATGTACCCTACATATTTGATATGGGAGCTATTTTAAAACTTGGGTCTTTCAACTGTATGAAAAATTGAAAAGCCCTGGTGGAGGGAGGGCTTGAAAGATGGAGGGAAGGAGGCACAAAGGGGGAAAGGATGACAGGAAGGAGAGTGCCAAGGAGGCAGAAGAGGAAAGATGGTTATAGATAGAAAGAGAGCGCGATAGAGAGAAAGGGATTTACTGTAAAGGAGACAAAAGTCAGAGAGACATGGGGAGGGATGGCCATGTGGGAGGAAAATGATTGGAAAGGGAGAAAAAGAGAGGGAGCAGAACAAAGAGGGCGAGAAAGAGATGACCTTTTATTGTCTTCACTCACGGAAAAAACATGGATCTCTCTTACAATACAGTTGATGCAGCGGTGGAGGACGGCGAAGGTGCAGCAGTGAAAGGGCAAGCCGCTTTGCCGGGCTCTCAAAACACATCTTCAACCGCAAGTTAATTGGAGATATTGTGCAAAATTGCCCCAAAGAGGACAACACATAAACACTGTACTTCTACAAATGACAGAGCGCAGGCAGAAACACTCATTCACGACACACAGGCCTACACACCCTCTTGGTGAGTTGCGTGTCCATCATGAAGTTGTGTACGTGCTTCTCGGCCTTGGTCAGCTCCAGCTTCCTGGCTACCACGGCAACCACCAGAGCCGTACAGCCTGCACCCTGTGAGAGACGAGGGAGGAAGAGGAGGAGGAGGAGGAGGAGGAGGACACAACAGAGCACTGAGTCAGCCATTAAAGAGGACGAATTGGTAAATCATTAGCTTTTGGCTGAGAAATTAATCCAAATGATCGAAGGTGGTGAGAACGAATATACAGAAGGGAGCAGTATGGCAGAAGGAGATGTAAATGGGAGAGAGGGATTAGGAGGAACAGCTCCGCTTCAGATCCACATTTCCTCTTGTTGAGAGGCAAGCCAATTCTATTTTCATTTCCAATCCATCTGGAGTGAGATCCCTTCTACATTGCCTCTATATGTAGCTGAAAATTGTGCCCATTATATACAAAAAAATAAAAATAAATACGAATTGGCACTACCTAATTCAATTCAACTACATGCTGTCAATCTGAATTACATGGTGTCAGTCTCATGTCACAGGAGGCTCCAGGCCTGCAGGAAGTGTAAAAGTGTAAAACAAGGACCGGTTTGTCTTTTCAGCTCGGCCCACATGGGACACACAGCAAACTCATTTGGGAGAGTGACAGCAGTCTCTCAACCAGAAAGTCACGCTTGAGAGGAGAATAAGAGCAGCAACACACAGAGGAAGACAGACTTAATTAACTTTCAGATTAGACACTGTTTTCATGGAGCTGTCGAGTGCTCAAAGGTTCCTGTGAAGGGGCAGGCACCCGAAGGGGAAAGAGGAGAGAGGGGAGGAGAAGATAAAGAGCTATGAGTAAATTTGAATGGGGAAAGCAGGAAGTGAGGGAGCAGCTGAAGAGAGAGGGACGGACGCAGGAGGCAGGAGTGTGTGCACAGCATAGGAGGAGAGAAAGAAGGAGAAGAAGGCAATGTTAATGAGGTCACACATCTCCTGATAAGTAATGAATTAAGATTAAGAGTGTTTAATGAAAATGTATGAGCGCCCCGCTTCCTGTGTGCAGAGAAAGAGGAGGGGAAAGAATAAAAGAGATATATCAGCAAGCAGGAGAGTGAGGGGCGCACGCAACAGCCGTCGAAGTCAGTCGACGCAGCCAAGACTTTGCCTTGCGCGCTCTTGGATGATAAGACGGGTTCGCCAAAAATAACTCCAAAAATGTAACGCCAAAACAGGCGTTAGTGCTCACATCTATTCACTTACCCACTCTGTTTGTGTTTATTCAAAGACTATAAATAAAATATGATGAGAGCCAATGGAAAACCCTTAGAGAATTCATATACGTCTGTGCTTTAGGTAAAAAAGCCCTTGATGAACTGCTACGGTACCGTATGTATAAGTGCAGCGCGGCAAGTGCACTCTCAACTGTGTTCAAAATTGTCCTCGTTGGCCAGAAACAGTGGGGTGCTGACTGGTTTGTCTATGTGTGTATGTGCGTACGAGAGTTTGTTTGTGTACACGCCTGCATTCATTTCATTTCAGTAGGGTTCCCTGTGCAATATGCTCCGATTGACACGACTGATGATGGCTGCACTGCTGTGATTTGTCTCATACGCCCGGGTTTTTCCCTCGCCTCCTCCACTACTGAGCAGCCTAGGGAGTAGTTGACAGGGAGAAAAAGGGGGAGGAATCACCCATCTGTGCTCCCGTGTAGCACCCACATACTCCAGGTGGAAAAAAAGAAAAAAAAGAAGGAAAGAAAGTGCAACTCTTTAGCTTCATGCAGAAAGAGAGCTGGGAACAAACAAAGGAAAGGGAGGAAGTAGTTTAACATAAAAATTTGAACTTTTGTGTGCTCAATTAGTGCAAAAAAAATGTATTTGAAATAGAAGGTACAGGAGATAAACACAAACACTATGCTTCACCCCCCCAAGCCAATATTAGGCATTCATAAGCAGAATTTTTCAGTGTGTATAGAATACTAAATAATAGAGTCGATGTAAAGCAATTCCACAAGTGAATGTTACGGCGCGCTCCTTCTAGTATCTCCTTTGGAACACTATGTCAGAAAATATTTAAATAGTAGCTGAAAAGACAGAGGAATATCTTTTATGTTTCAATAAATGCTATAAATTACAAATTAGGAAATAACAATTTGTTGTAAAAAAAGAGTACAAGCACGCCTCGGTACACACGCCTTGTCAAAGAAATATATTAAAAGTGATGAAAAATCACTAGAATTCTCCCAAAGACGACAGCTGCAGGTCATAAATTTCTCTAAGTGTTAAAGGAGAATTCTGGAATTTGTCTGGTATGTTTAAAATTTCATGAAATACATCCTTCTTTTTGTTTTTGAAAACTTTCGTTTGGTCCTTTGGACCAATTAGCTCGACAAAGCTTTCAATGCAATGGCACAGAGCACGACGGAACGTCGGAAATACATCGCTTTTTTTCTGTGTGTGGTAACATGAAGTTGAAACCTGCAGTGAAACACACATGTGATCTGAATTGATGACCGTAAAGATACTGTATAAAACGGATGTTTCCAATTCCCGCCACAGGTGAAGCTCCCCAGACAAGATCAGTCAATTGCCAATTTCCACTGCCTTCCAATGTAGCAAGCAAGCAAATTTGAACTGGAATAAGTCTACTTTTGTAAAGCCATTGTATAGCCTTGTGGAGCTAATTGGTCCTAGTAACCAAACGCCACAAAGACGAAATTTTCAATGTATTTTGAAAAGTTCTAGATCCTCAAAGCTCAGGAAACAGGGCTTAGGATGAAAAACACCATAATTTTCCTTAAAGTGAATCACATGACTTTTGGCTGTTATAGTCTCTCCAACGTCTCTAATATTTTAAGATGAGATAAGTTATTCCTTTATCAGTCCCGCAATAGGAAAACTTATCACAGTCTTCATATAGGCCACTTTAAAAAAAACGACAAACATCTTATGTGTTATTCACAGCAATATTCAAACTATTGTATACTACATAAAAGCAGACACACATAAACACAAAGAAACATGGCACACCCCCAGGTAGCCTCAGGGCAGTGGTATATTCCAACACTCCTGGCCTTGATCTGTTGTCATAGTAACAAAGGCGAGACCTCCTCCTATAGAACCTCATTACAATAGCTGTTAGCATTTCCTGCTCTCCGTCCTTGACTTCTTACCCCTAACTCACCTTTCTCGGCCCACCCCCATCCTCGCCCCTGGTACGAGCAGCTCCGAACGCAATAGAGAGTGCGTTTGTAATAGAAGGGAGGGGTGTGCGTGGGAGTTATAGAAGGGTGTATGTCAAACCTGTGGGTCAGTGTTTGTGTGGAGGATGTACTCTGTAACAGTTTGGGATGTTCTGTGTCTTTGTATGCGTTAGCATTATAGTAATAATTGTGCTTTAAAACACCAACTGGATGATTCACCCAGCAAATGGAGTCTGTTTGTGCATGCGTTTGTACTGCATGAGAGTGTTTATTCACACATTTAATGGACTCTACAGTAAGAAGAGTGGGTGAGCTGGCAAATACAGCCTTGGAGAGACACAGTGAGGATGAGAGAATACACATGCAGGTCACTGGGAGTTTTAGGGGAAGTAGCTCATGAGAACTTTTCCAGTATGTGATCCCACGAATACAGTGAATACAACGAATATAGTGAATACTGTGAACGCACACTACAATGTTGAATCGTTAAGTGAGTACCATCGGGGCTTATGGAGAGTTATGTTTTTGAAGCGATCTCTTTGGCTACATCTTCAGGTATTTTTAGACAGGCTTCAACATATAGCCATGGGGACTTTAATGACATTTACAGTAATGGCTAAAGGACCCAACATGAACGGAATCATAAGACAGAAAGTAGGTTATATGTAAATATAAAAAGATAGGAGGGGGACACATTCAAGACTGATTTCACTGTCATTTTCTTGTGTATTTGCATACATAAAAGAATGCGATTCTGTTTCTCACCCACCCTGTGCAACACTAATGATGGACTGAACACCAATAATGCATAAAATAACCCCAAAAACTGCCTAATTTAAACACATTACACACAAGTAAAACAGTAAAAAAAAAAAAAAAAAAATACAGGTAAAAGTGCATCAAGTGCTAAAGTGGTAGCCATGTAGTGCGGTTGATTGGCTGCTAGTGTAAATCCATCTGAGTTCGCAGAGTTTTGGGGGGAGTTTGTGCATGAGGTGAGGGATGGGAGGAAAGGGTGCACAGTCCATTTATCCTTCAGCCTGTCTGCCTGCATGCTCTGGTTATAATAGACAAAATAATGCTGTTCCAAAATACAATGCTGGACACAGGAAAACACAGATTCATATGGGTCTATGAGACCTCAGAGAGTACACGAGACGCTCAGAAAGAGTAAAACGCTTTGGGAGCTCTACCAACTTGTACAGGAGTTGGCCCTGATGGCTGTCTTCCAGGCACATTATTGAAGGCTTTCTTACAGAAACCTCTTGTAACACGTCTTGACTTCTTGTAAAACAAGATGTTAGTGTATCCTTTTATAAAATCGAGGAATCTCTATACAACTGTCTCTCCGGCCCCAAGATTGAACCAAAACCATTCAATGGATTGCCTTCAAACTTGGCAGGTGCTTTGCTGATGTCCCAAATGTCCCATTAAATGCGACTACATTATTAAGGAACCTGGACTCAACGATCACGTCCTGAACAGGCGCTCTAGTAGTAAATGTTATAAAGGATTTGTTGTGCATTAACCACTTAGTTTTGGTTCATAATCCTAAATAGTTATTTTCATTAGCTAATTTAACATTTAACATTTTGATGTGTAAATATAACCAAGTTGCCTTGTTGCCTAAACGTAACCAAAGTGTTTGTTTTGCCTAAAACCAACGAAGAAAACAATACAATTACTCAAAAACAAATAAAGTGCGATCTACAGGAAATTTGGAAATTGGTCTACTAAATACAAGCCCTGCACACAACCAGCTAAAACCGGCAGGTTGAACATGAAGGAAAAGTGTTTTAGGGTCACATTGAATAAAGTCATAAATTTATGAGACAAAAGTCAAAAGCTTAAAAGAAAAAAAAATCATCATCTGATGAGATTTTATGTGGAAATAAACAAAAAACACAGGTCTTTGTCCCACCTCCAAAAAGAGGAAATTTGCTCCAAGTCTGTGTAGTTCTTTCTACAGAATAAACACAGTTTCTTGCAAATTCTTTTCAAAGTCCTGATTTTTGAGGATAATGTGCTGCTGATGTGCCATAAGATTAAGAATGTCCCTATTTGTCAAACCTACACTGAGGTACAACTTCACAAACTTCTCCAGGACCCTCATTATGGCGCAGGGGATATGTAGGTTCTCAGTCATCCAGGTGGTGGTTGTCTTACGTGCTTTAGTGAAGGTTTAGTGAGGTGAAACATCTTCAAAACCAAAAATGAGTGTGCTAATCTAAAACGCTTACTGCTTACTGCTAGAAAACAACAGGAAAAAAAACCTTGTGAAACAAACTCTTTCCGTCTGATCAGTTCTGAAGTGTGCAAATGGGCGACTGCTGCAATGATGGCATTGCTAATATAACGATACTTTTGAAGTTTATCATCTTATTTCCTCGATGAAATAAAAATAATTCAGATGCTCTCCCCTTAGATTTACAATCACCCAGCCAGTGGTCATTTATCACATCCTACCATGTAACTTGACCGATCCGAAGACCATTTGGAGGTGCTTTTAAAAATGTTGCGTGGTATGAGCACACTGCCTCTATTTTTCTTTCAATTTAACAAGCTCTGCTATGCTGCTGGCAGTATTTATGCAAGAAGAAGCTCATGTGCAATTATTCCCCGGGGTCGTAACATCCCTCAAAATCCTCGGCATAGCGACATCATTTTGAAAAACAAATAGAAAATGTAGCACTTAAGGCATTGTACATATCTGTAATTCTGAAAGAAATAATATTGCATAATTTGTTTAAAAACAGCATTATTCTTAACTCAGGTGAGGAGAAACAGTGCAGTGATTTTCTTCCGCTGTACACAGTCTTCTATTACTCACCACGCTCGGCCCTTTGGTAACATGAAGGCAGGTGGCACATTGTGTCCTATCAGAAAATTCCCAGGTAATGTGCTATCATTATTATGTTTGGAGTCCTAATTATTCTTTCGTGACCTTTTGAAATTCTACCAAAGTCATTTTTCAGATAAGCACGCTTAATCTGAGATAACTTGACATTTAGCTCTAGAGCCATAAAAAAAACCCCAAAAAACCTAATTTTCTAGGTATTGAAAGGACACTAATTTCCTCAGTAATTCAGAACAGCGTATGTAAAAGCGATAAGACAGAAAAGGATGAAGAGTGTCTACAATGTAAATGTAATTACAAATCCGATTTCCCAAAAACTTGTGGTTATTCCATTAAACAAAAGGGATCTAAAGATAAGTGAGAAACGCAGCGGTGTGACAAGAGAGACGAGAGAGAAGCAAGAATGACGGGGAGAAAGAAAGAGCGTGGGGAGGGAAGAGCACCTGTGAAGTGAGGCGAACAGAGGAGCATTCGGCAGCTTAAACGCTCATACTAACAGATGGACAGCAGATAGAAATAAACACACGGCCTCGGGGAAGGCGGGGTGAATGAGAGGAGAAGAGAGGTAGATGGATAAAGGGAGAGAAAAGAGACAGAGCGAAAGGGAGACAGTAGAGCAGAAGGAAAAGGAAAGAAGAGAGTGTGGGAGGCCGTGGTGCTCTGAAAGGTGGGACCTTCATTATGCAATGAGGACAGACAAGGGAATAACACAGACACACACACACAAACCGCGGACATGCGCTTGTTTGCACGCCTACACGCCCAAAACAAACAAAGGCACAGATGCAGGCTAATTCAGGGAGGATTGCCGAAAATTACACGAGTGAGAGAATTTCTCTGGCTGAGGACAGCGCGCTATCTGAGCTGCTCACCTCCGAACGAGGCGAGGACGACGGGACGAGGGAGAGCGGGAGAGAGCCAGAGGGCAGAGAGGGAGGAGAGGCACTGACCATGATTCCTGTGAGCAGACACACTCCTTTGCCACAATAGGTGTGAGGGACCATGTCTCCATAGCCGATGGACAAGAAAGTGATGGAGATGAGCCACATGGCTCCCAGGAAGTTACTGGTCACATCCTGAGCATCGTGATACCTGAAAAACAAACTCCAGTCAGCCTATTGTGAGTGATGTACCTACAAAAAAAACCCAGAACTGCACATCGATTTTCCCTCACTGACTGTAACACATAACTGCAGCTTTTGCCTCTATCTTTCCAGCCATAACTCACAACACTGTCACCATAGCAACACAGCATGGGGCAAATCTGAAACAAACATTGATTTTTAAAAAAAAAGCTATTCACAGAAAAAAACAAATTGTAAGTATCTACATTAGATTCTGTAATGGAGCCTAAAATGATACAAATTCTCCAAATTCTGTATTTTGCATGCTTATTTCTTTATTTTTGCCTTTAATAGATGTGTTTGAAGAGGAAATGCCAATTAAACTTGGATACACACAACGACGACTTCGCAGCAGTGGCGCACTAATGCATTTCATCAAGCTCATGACATTTTTCCACATTTTCTTTGACTATCTCAGTGTTCAAACGCTTGTAAAAGGGATGGTCATTTTTGCCTTTCACTAAATGGCACATTGATTAAAAACACAGCCCACAAAATCAATTTCTGTGATCGTTACTAATCTTTACAGATAGAGTTAGAGAACATCGAGACGCCTCAGTCAGTAGTCTGCTGGTTTTCCCATAACGTCAGATAAATCATCGGTCTGCATGCCCATGTGCTACAACTGTTACAGGTAAGTATTCAAGTACATATTCTTCCACCTCTCCATGCTTAAACTCTTTCATACATAAACCTCATAAAACCTATTAAAAATTAAGTTAAAAGTTCATTGCTGGTTTAGCATAGCAGAGCGGCAGCAAATATGCAATTCCTTATAAATGATTTGTAACGCAGCACATTGTTGTGTAATGAACATTTTAAGAATTCATTAATGCACTTTTCAGTAAAAATACAGAATCATTTGTCATTCTAATTAAAGGAATGTTTCAACATTTTACCAAAAAAAAATGCTTATTTGCTTTTGTTCTGAGAGTGATGAGAATACTTATATTACTCATATATCTGTTCGTATACGAGCTGATATGTAAAGCGCCAGCCAGCAGCTGGTAGCTTAGCTTAGCATGAACACTTGTGCTCTGTTCAAAGACAAGTCACCAAATATCACCTCTGAAGATCACTAATAGTTAGGGTTGCCAGATACCAATAACAATATTCTTGGTAACAATTTATTTCCAACGCTGTTGGAATTATATTCAAGGTGCTGTTGCTTTCTGTGAGGTCACTTGTTACTATAAATCGCCTGATAGAGTCATTATCTTCTTGGCAAATGCCACAATCGGATGCTACTTCAACAAATCATCAAACTGGGTCTTAAACCTAGGTTTTCATTGTTTTAATGAGAGACTTTGGGAGCTGAACTATTTTCATGGTTAATGTTTGGGAATAATAATGTGACTTCAAATGTGTTGACCTCGCCAGTGAAGAATTTATGTATTTGTGTATGTATGAGCATTTAACAAATGCTTAATAACATAATGTTTGCTCATGGATAATTTCTCGTCTCATTTTCACTATGGTATATACAGATGGTATAGTTGTTGGAGTGGTTTAATAGAATCTGACAAAAGTTTAGGAAACCATCAAATTGCTATTTTTTGAGACAAAATTAAGTAACAACTCCATCGCCGGCATCAAATTATATGTCCAACTGGTGTGAAAGCCTGATAAATTGGAGTCTAAAGATGGATCATGTTGCCCACATGTCTCAGATTAGATTTCCTGCCAATTGAATTGAATTGCTCAGTCCAACTCCTCATCCAATCCCAATCCTGCGCACTGTCATTTACGCATACGATAAAAAAGAACCACGAACAAACGGAGCTGCTCTGAGACTGACCTCTCGCACACACGTACGGTCCAGGCGGCGATGATCCACAGGGAGATGCTGAAGACCAGCAGCACCGTCCCGGGGCAGATAGTCATGAGGGTTTTCATTACAAACCGTGTGTTAAAATGCACCTGCAATGCACACACAAATAAACACACTCAGCTATGGGGTCCTGAATGTAAAAATTAGATTATATGTTTCTTGCTGATATATTTTATAAGTATTTAGCTCACTTTCCTCACATTTAGCCAATTTTGCTCACATCTGACACCCAAATTATCTAACATATGTTGAATGTGATGTGAATATGCAGTTGTTCATATATTTCTTAATAACAAGGAAGTTAAAGTGTAACTAAAAGTTAAATCTAATTGAAAGAGGTTAAATCTAACCGTTGAAAGGTACATTTAAATGTTCAAAGTTATACCTATTTACATTTTAAGATGTAACTGTTAATATTTGCAGGTTAACCTCTTTGTTATCAATAAACATATTAACAATTACATATTCATATCGCACTCAACATATTTTAGTTGAATTTTTCAGTAAAATGTGAGCAAAATTTGCCAAATGTGAGGAAAGTGAGCTAAGTCTTTTAAAATATAGCAGCAAGAGACATACTGTTTAACTGAATTTTTACATTTGGCAGTACATACTATTGAGTTACTCAGCGCACCGTTTCCCTGTACACGCCTAATGTTTCACTAATTAGTCTTCTCAGTAGCTTTGGATAGCGCCAGCACTCGGAGAATCTAATTGGAGTCGCGAAGATGGCGCGCCCTCTGACTGGGTTCGAGCTATACAGTGTCTTTGAGTAACTGACGCAGTTCAGAGCACTTTTTATCTGTGGCTCGTTTGTCATCAGCTTCTGGCAGACGGACGGTCTGAGAGCAACTGTTGAGCCCTGGAAGGGGTTAAGCAGCTGATAAATGAGTTGTCATGTTAGAGCTGCACTTCAGTGGCAGCTTTTGCCACCCCTCCCCATCACCGAAGCCTGAGGGTCAGAGAAGTTCCATTGGAGATACACTCACAACCCACTTAATTACTCTTTTAAAATCTACCCCTTCACTAACTCGATGCCCTTCTCGTCTCCCCCTGGTAGTTTGCATAGTTCTGACACATTTCTTCCTTCTGATTTTACAATAATGATTGTACTTTACAGTCATTACGCATGGGGCACCAATCATTTATTGCACAGCTTCTACACATTCTCCGCACTTGTAAAGCAATCTCATTCCAGTTCTTTCTTTTCATGCCCCATTTGAGCCTTATGCAATATCTTGCTTCCATTTCATATTATACTATGGGATCCTTTCCAGCTTACATCTAAATCTACACGCACGGCGATAAGAAAAGGAGAAGAAGGAGATTTGAACTGGCAGATAAGAAAGGAAAAGGTTGAATAGGAGGACAGAGCAGGAGGCAGGACTTGAGATAGTCCGAGAGATAGAGGCCAGGATTGAAAGGGACGGTGCAGACACAAACTGAATTCACAGGAGAGAGCTCTTGACCTTAATACCATTACAATGCCTTCACCTGTCTCTAAAGCTTCAACCCACACTCTTAAACCCGCATGCACCCACACCTGTGATCACATAACCCTGCTGACCTTATTTAGGGCACCTATACTCCTGGAGGAGGCGTCGGTGAAGAGTTTGCTGTGCAGAAGCATGACTCTGGCGATGAGGTAGAGGCGCAGGAACATGGGCACACTCAGCACCATGTCCAGGTCGGCCTCGGCCTGCGACGGCGCGTACGAGAAGGCGAGTCGCGCCCGCCATTGAAACTTAAAGTCCCCAGGCACTGGATGCACCGCAGACACCAGCAGCTCCAGCGCGATCAGCAGGACCCTCTCCATAGTCATGGCGATACGCCAGTCGTCCGCCCCGTTGTCAATGACGAACAGCTGCAGGGGTAAGAAAAGCGTGAAGGGAGTCAAAAGAGGGAAGTTACACTTGTTTTCATGCAAACCTTTCATGTTCTGGCACTGCCAACCCCTCAGTGCAGCTGACTCATCTGACGATGAAATAAACCACCAGTTTAGAGTGAGCTAAAATTCCATCCATCTAATCAGAGATCTATTCAGGCTCCACGCAGTGCTTTGGCAAACTTTCACACAACCTGAAACTCTTGAAAGATGCTTCATCATCTCAAGTAGGTCTGGGATAAAAATGTTCTTAATTACCAAACAAACCATATATTTGCTAGAAATAGACCAATGTGTGAGCATTTCTGCTGGTCTAATAAGCACGGGCCCGGTACTTTAACAATGCAACTTTAATTACAGTCTTCCCTCCCTGTATGTTGTTGTTTTGTATCTGTAATTACTGTTGCTGCTCTCGATGTTGTCACCAAATCCGTTGTTACAAGTAAGTGGTAAGAGGAGGTTTCATTACAGATGGTGTAATGAAACCTCAGATGGTGTTGACAGGAACTGGAGGGTGGTGGTGGGGAA
>KV751355.1:3502194-3535809 GCA_001698575.1 Mola mola | reverse complement strand
TGGATGAAGAGAAGACAAAATGAAGGGATAAATATTGGAACGATCCAAGTATGTCAGAAAAATACTTATTTTCTTTAAACAAGGTCATTTTCCCATGCAACCGCTTCATAGAGCTAAGAGCTCGTTTCAGGCAATTTTCTAGAATTTTATGTCTCCAAACTAAGCGTAATGTGTCACAAAAATCCACAAGAATTGCTCGGGATTATACAGTATGTTTGGAGGCATGTTGATTTGCATTTCAAACAGGCTGTAGTCTTGGTGTTGAGACAGTACAACAACAGTACATCATTAAAGAATTAACATGGCCTAAACAGACACTACAGGAGAATGCAAGTTTACCAGATGCTGTGCTGCCTCGGGAAACAGCCAGTGCTAACAATTGCTCTTTACCATATGATTCATCTCAAGGGCTTTCAGCCCACACAAACATTTATTTAGGAAAACAAAATACAATAACAGGTCAAACATCAGAACAAGTGGGCACGACAGCCAGCCACTCTGTGTCACAGCCCACTGGCTACCGATGGAGGAACGTCACGGGATATCTCTTCTTGATCCGCATCCCACAGCTCAGCAGGACATTTTTCTTTTCTTTCTGCTGCTGTTCTAACATGTGTGCACATACATGTGGCCTATGCACACACCTGGACCGATGTGTAAGCTACCATTTGAACTGTGGGTCAAATGCCGGCTCTCTTTAATGATTTCAGTAAGCGTGTACGGAAATGTGTGTCTGTTCATGTGTGTGTGTGTGTGTTTTCATGTGCACTGTACTTGTGTGTATTTGTGTATGCCTGAGCGAGTTTCAGAGAGTGTGCAGACCCAGCCTTGTCATGGTGACTGTTGCCAAGGCGACAACATCAAAGAGCAGCCAAGCTTAATTAGGATCCCCAGTGAGTGAGCGAGCAAGAGGGAGAGTGTGAGAGAGAGAGAAGAGGGGAGTGGGATGAAGAGGGAGGAAGACCGAGTCAAAAAAAAAAGTCGGTGAGAGATGAAACTTGAAGAAACACTAGAATAGAGGAAAAATGGCAGAGGTGTGTGCGTGTGAGAGACAGAGAGTGACGAGGTGCAGAGAGCACAGGCAGGTTGTCTGACTCTCACGTCCTCTTGAGAGACTTGCAGCAGTTGGCGTGTTTGTGCGCGTGTGCTCATATTTTGTGAATGCAACTCCCAATTGAGGATAAAAAGCTGTTTCCTGTAATGGGAACCTAAAAAATTCATGCTTGAGTGGCATTTTTCAGCTGAAGTTTAGATTTGGGATTGGAGGTATGTTCAAACTGTAGTAATTGTGATGAAGTTTTTGTGTGTGAGTGTCAGATGGACATCAGTTCCGTCTTTTGTCCTTTTTGTCAGTTTCCATCATTTGCTCTTTGAAAGACATCTTTCCAAATCAAAAGCGAGGCGATCCGGTTTCTTGCCACTGGAGGAAATGAGTGCCTCTCCCTTCCGCCTTCCTCCTCCCCTCCTGTCCTGCCCTCCCTCGCGCTCCTGCTGGCGGGGCTTTTCCTGGCTAAATCGCCACAAGGAAGCAATAAATAATTAAATTCCATTAGGAAAGTAATCTGTCAATGGGAGTGAGTGAGTGAGTGAGTGCCACTGCCCCGATCAGGACAGAAGGAGGAGAAGGAGATCACGCGCGTGCATGAGGGAACTGTCTGTTCTACCAGGACCAGGGTGGTCAGAGAACAGAGAAGCTAAATCAGTCAGACATAAAGAACAAACCCACTAGGGAAAATGAACACGATTATATAAAAAAAAAATCTGTTGTTTTCTTTATTCTCACAAAACATGGCATGATGGGGCAGAGGGCGAGTAACACAGAGAGACAACAGAAAGTAGACAAGACAGAAGGAGGCCAAAGCAGGAGAACAAACAAAAAGCAGGCCAGCAGGAGAGAAGGGGGGCAAAAAAAAAAAAAAGGAAAAAAAGACAAAAGCAAAAAAAAAGAGAAGTGTGTTAAAATGAGAGCCCCAAAGACAAGGTGAGACCTCTTCTCAGGTGAAGGTGTGAGGTCCCTGACCGCTGGAACGGCTGCAGAGGTTTGTCACCTTGCCATCTTTCCTCTTCAGCCGGGCATCCGTCCTCCTGCCCGCCCCCGCCTGGACCCTTTTCCATCGTAGCTTGCTAATCGCATTAAGTCCCTGATTGCAGATGTCTCTTATCTAGGAACCAGACGCAGCCCTGGCCAGACTCGAGCCAGCGAGGAACAGCTTTGCCCACACGAATGCGGAAATGCAAACGCAAAGGCAGAAAAAAAGAGATGTAGTCAAATTCGCCTCATGCCGACATTTCCCACAGGAGGGGAAAGACTAAACTTCAATCTGGGACGGAGACGGCCCGAATCAGTGAAGGAGACAGCGACAGAGGGAACACTGATGAGCACGCACTCATACATTTACACACACAGTGGCATCTCTGGGGAATGTCTGAGTGCTTCAGCACGGAAATCCCTGGAACAGGCAGCAAATAACTGGTGCAACACATGCACACAAAAACAAAAAAAGCCAGTGAATATGCACAGAGGATAATAGACTTTCCTCAACTGTAATTGCAGCTCTGAGGGAACACCCCCATGGCTGTGTTTGCATAGAAAACATAGAGGGGAGGAAGGAGAGAGGGTGCCATGGAAGTGAAAAAGGAAGTGTTAGGAAGAGTGAGAGATGAGGAAAGGTTCATGTGTGTGTGTGTGTGTGTGTGTGTGTGTGTGCGAGCAGGTTACTGCCTAGTTGGCCATTATAGAGAGTCTAAAAACAGCAACTGGGAGAGAGTAAGGAAAAGAATCCGCTGGTGTTATCTTGAGGCCAGGAATCTCCTTCATTCAAAACGCGAATATGAAAAACAAACTCCGTTGCTAAAAATGGTCAGAGGCGAGCAGGAAAAAAAATATATTTGACAAATGAACACTTCTTGGAAGTAAAAGTGTATGAAATGCTTCTTTCATGTGTGCAGTCTGAAGAGGATGCTGTGGTTTACTTCACCATTTTCTCTTCCATTATAATTCCCAAGGCAGATGCACATTATACAGAATCTGAGGGATATGACATCATGCACTGACTACCCCAAGTACTGAGAGCCCACGGACAACCCCTTTTTTTGAAAGACTTACAATCACTTTATTTTCCTAATGCCATCTGTTGGGTTTTGAGTGGCTGTGTCTGCCAAGCGGGTGATTTCTTGATCAATGAACTGCTTCTAAAATCCTACAAAAGTAACCGAATAACAGATGTCACTCATGCTCAAAGTGCACTAATGGACTGGAGTAATATCTCCTTCTCGCACACTCCGTGCGTTTCTATTTGATTATTTTCAACGTTTCATGTTTTTGCCTCTCAAGACAGGATTTCTTGTAAGTTTGTGAGCTAGAATGCATTTTCTTACTCAGTGTTCCTGTTGCTGGGGATGTACAGGGTTTGTGTGTGTGTGTGTGTGCCGAGAAGAAAAGAAGGCCACTGGTGAGCAGGCACATTAGTGAGTCACGCCAATGGAAAGGACTAAATGTGTGAACACGCATGCGTGGACGTCCCTGGACGCTACATGAAACACATCAAAGATATGGTACAACCGTGTAGAATTTGCAGGTAATCATTTTCTAAGCAAACATTTAGCCTGGTTTCGGCCCTATGAATCATTTATCTTTGTGATTAGCCAAAGGACCACTCGGAAACTGCTGTTCATATAATAGCTGTCTTTAGAGTATTTTCCTTGATTCATCGTTGGCTAGACTAGTGATGCATCAGTCCTCAGTCTTCATTATTCTTTTGCCAATCTCGGTCCTTGGATACACTGTTAACTCAAAGTAATGGCATGTGGATGCACAGATTGGACAGTAAATCGCAGCACTTTGGAAATGTTTCCTGAGTTAAAGGTGGAGATAACAACTCTAATAATATCTTCACCAAAATAGTTCTCACTTATTAGGAACTTGTCAAAACGAATTCACACAGTCAGAAGAAATCTGATAAGATAAAGTAGATAAAAAGCAAGGTTAGATCCAGTCAGAAAGAAGTTATTATGAATTAAAAAGGGCAGGGATGAAACCACGATAACAATATCACACGAGGTACATTGATCTTGACGCATTAACGAGGTAAGGCAGTATTTAATTTAAGATTCATTTCTTACTTACTGTAATTATCGTGCTTGCAGGAAGCGAAGAGATGGGGTACAGAATGTAACATGATTATTACATAGGCACCGTAAGACTGTCTAAGATAACTGAAGTACAATGTAATAATAATGATACTTCTCGTTAGTGTTTCAATAGTGTGCAAAAATCTGCGAAATAAATGATAAGCATTTGACAGAAAATGTATAAAATGTATAGACAGATAGATGTATGACAAATTATTCAAAACTGAGAAACAAACAGTAAAAGAAAAAAAAAGATTTAGTTTCACTTTTATAATTCATTCACACGACAGCTGTGACATCATGGCTGTTTTCCCCCCATGTTAACCTAATGCTGATATTACCCACAATGCAACCGGGCCACCAAGTTGAGGAGTCTGGTATGCTCATTTCTTTCAACACCAGTGATTCTAATATTTTACTGTTCAAACTTGTAGCCTTAGCAGACACTAAATTAACATCAATTTTATCAGACTGCAAATTTTGCTCTGGAGCTGGGAAAGGCTTTATAACACCTTTTTACCTCTGCTAAGGAGGTTATGAGCAGTTTTGATAGATTGCTTGTTAACTAAAAAAGTTGAAAACAGTTCTAGATAGAAATTTTCAGAGTAGGTTGGAAATGGCAAAAACAGACCAATAAAAAAAACAATTAATTCGATTGTTTTGGCGATCGAGATTACTGTTTGGATCCAGGAATTTTTCAAAGGATTCTTCACCCTCGTGAGACAGAACCACTGCAGAGTTTCTTACTTACTTACCAAGATCAGTCTTGCACAGCCAGGGGGAGTTTTTCCCCTCTGACAGCCAAGCTGGGTCAAAACCTGTCAACCAGTGGTGACTGGACTTTTGCTGCTTGTCAGGGGGAGGGCGTGCAGCGCTTGGGCTCTTCTCTGTACTTGGATCTGGAGCAGGAGAGCAAGTGTTGCCATCTTTACCACCCTGGGAGCGTTTAAAAAATGCAGAATTTTTTTCTGCTTTTCAGGTGCTTGACGTGCCATATTTTAGTGCTCTCTGCTCGCTGGTGCGAGTGTGGTCAGCTGTGTGTGCACGCATTGGGGCGGCACTCCGTTGTGCACGACACCGAGAGCAGAGTTAAAATGTAAAAGACCATGTAGAGACAGAAATTACATGTAGATAAGATTAATAACAAAATGCTATTTAGTTTGTTTAATAAAAGGACAAGGTATAGACCTGTTCTATAGGGAAGTTATCCTTAAATGACTTACATGTAAAACAGATTTCAAGGACAGCCTTCTTTCACCTCCATAACATTACTCAAATCTGGCACATCCTGTCTCAAGATGCAGAAAAGCTAGATCGCGCATTTGTTACTTCAAGACTGATTTACTGTAATTATTTATTTTCAGGTTGCCCTAATAAGATTTAATAAGACTCTTCAGTAAATCCAGAATGTAGCAGCGCGTGTACTGACTGGAACTAATATCAGAGACCATATTTCCTCCGTACTGGCTTCTCTGCACTGGTTCCCAGTTAAATTCAGAATATAATTTAAAATCCTTGTCCTCACCTACAAAGCTATTCATGGTCAGGCCCCATCTTATCTTAAAGAGCTCATAGTACCCTTTCACCCATCCAGAACCTTACGCTCACAGGATGCAAGGTTATTGGTGATCCCAAGAATCTCCAAAAGTAGAATGGGAGGCAGAACCTCCAGATATCAAGGTCCTCTCCTGTGGAACTATCTTCCAGTCTTGGTATGGGAGGCAGACACACTCTGATTTTAAGAGTAGGCTTAAAACCTTCCTGTTTGACAAAGCTTATAGTTAGGGCTGGCCTATATAGACCTTAGTTATTCTAAATGTCCATATCCTTACACTAACTTTACTTTTTCCGAGTCGTTGAGCTTTAGCATCCTGCAGGTCTTTCTAGGTCGTGGTGGGAGCAGTCGTGGTCCTGCCTGATGCCTCCTGGCCACATTAGGACAGGAGATCGATCCTGTGACTTGGATCCTAGGCTGGATTGCCCAATGATTGCCCAATGACTTCTGACCAACATACTATACCCACACTATATCTGGATTCATAGTATCATATTAACTCAAACATTCTTAGTAAACCGTTATTTTCATGTTTTTGTGTTCTGTACAAGTGACATCTATTGCACGACTTTCCGTCCTAGGAAGAAGGATCCCTCCTCTGTGGTTCTTCCTGAGGTTACTTATTTTCCCTGTTTAGGGTTTTTTAAGTGTTTTCTCACCTGGTTCAAAGGTCTAAGAGCAGAGGATGTCACATCTCTACAGTTTGTCAAAGCCCAGTGATATAATGTGTAAATTGTGATTTTGAAATATACAAACAAAATTTGATTTGATTTGATTGGACTTCTGTTGTGATCTGGTGCTATTGAGAAAATAAAATTAAATAAAATTAACTTAATGTTTCATGTCTCCTGCTGCTGAATTTGAATATGATTGAACAGTAGGATAAAGGTGATTTCCAGTAAGTACAAACAAGAAAGAAGAGAATCACAACTTCAAACCAGAGACTTTCAGTTAGAAACTCAAAACAGAGAGCTGAATACTCAACACCTTCCTCTGAAATCTCCTGCACAGACACAAGTTTATTCTCACATCACATGCTTGTTTCGGCTGGAGAAAAAAACTGGATTGTCACGGGTTGCAAATGTGAATAAGCGTGGCACGGCTTGGCTTGGCTTGGCTTAGCCTAAAGTAGCAGTGGAAAAAAGGTCAACATGAATTCAGTTGAATCTGTGTATTTCGTTGTTTACTTACACACAGTGGACCTATTTAATCCTCTTGTCAGGGGTCTCTAGCAATATAGCAATAAAATAGCAAACAACAGTCTTTGATGTTGTGGTAGCATGGGATCATGGGAAATGTTTTATTTATTATTAAACAACAAACAAACAATACAGAATTGATTACTCGCTCTCCATCACAAGTTACCAAAACAAACAGCAATAAACAAGGGCAGCTAGTGAGTTTCCCAAATATTTATGCACTGATGCTTCACTCAGTTTGAAGAAAACATAGATCTAGTGGTTTTTGACATTATATTAAGGAAATGCTGCATTGTGTGCCTTTAAGATGATTTATGCAACACTACTGGATTGTCAGAAAAGATGGCGGGCTGATGAAATGCAGGACTCTGACACCATAATCCAAGGTGATGGTAACCTTCAGATAGATTTGCAGGAACAAACAGTTCTTTTGAGAGCTGAAATGATTCCAAGCTAATTTACAAAATGTCGTAATGTTTTCACTGAGCAAGAGCCAGCAGGGTCTCACTGCCACTGCAGTTCCATCTACCAGACAATACACACCAATAGTCACCTGTACAAGCATTTCATCAATGTACATTGGTGACAAGGTGAAAGACAATATCAGGGCAAATGCTAATACATATGCTAAAGATGGATCTGGACCTGTAAATAAATACAACCTCAACATTTTGCACAGCTAATGTGTTAAATAGTCTCATGTGTCCGTACTGCAAAACTGAGGTAATATTCTAAAAGCCACTTAAACTGATAAGCAAATGATAGATGATGGTGAGAGATGGGCCAATCCAATTAGAGCAACTGCATTTTGTGAAGGTTGCTCAAAAGAATAAAAGCTGAGAAATCAACCAGATTTTACAATATTTGGTCAGAACCAGAGGAAGCCAAGTGAGAAGAATGTTGGAACAAGACTGATGACCGCAAAACTATTTCAACACCGAATATCTCATGGTACAAGGATTTAGAGAATGTTTTGATTTACACTCTAAACTAAAAAGAACTGTTACAGTTGCAACACCTTGCATGTGCTTTAAACTTTTTGGGAAAGAATCTTAATTTGAAGCTTTCTGGATTTAAAAATGAAAGAAGTTAAGGATTGTCAGTGTGGCTCTGCTGACTAAGCTCAACACAAAGTGCTCTCATTTCAAAGTCAAAAAATTCTCAAGTCAGCTCCCTGTCTCTCTCATTTTACATCATAATAATGAAATGACATCCCCAAAACCTTTAAATCCCCCCCCGGTAACGAGATCTGCACCCCTGCGACCAACAATCAGAATATGCATTCAAATTCATGTCTTTGATGGCAGGGAATAAGAAACAAGTTTGCTTTCTGTGATTATTACTGATGCTGTAAACTATAGTGTACATTGACTGTTTGGTTTGGCTATCCCCTGATGGATAAGAAGAGACAGCAGAGACAGAGAGAGGAGGAAGAGGAGAGAAATGTTGGAAATAGGAGGCACAAAAGGAAAGACGCAGGAGAATAGCAGAGAAAACACTGACAATGGGGCAAAAAAGAAAAAAATTACTGTGAGGGAGGCTGTGAAGTGGGGAAGTACAACAGCAGAAGGGTAAATAGGCAAGAAGCTGAATCCTGAGTAACACGAGGGAGGAGAGGAGTCAAGAAGAGACGGTGTGAGGCTCAACAGCAAAATTGAATAAAGGCCCAGTCGAAGAAAAGGGGAGTGTTCTAATCCGATTAGCAGGAAGAGAAAAAAGGAAAAAAGGAGGAAAAAGAGAGGCACACGGATGATGGTTAACAAAAAGTACTGAGAGAAGAAAGAGATTGAGAGACAAATGGAGATCACTGTGTGTGTGTGTGTGAGAGAGAGAGAGAGAGAGAGAGAGAGAGAGGTGCTATAAATGCCAGCTAAACCTGATAACATTCAGATCTCTGTCTCTCCCCTAACCTCTGTGCAAATGTATATTCATGTGTGTTGTGAGTGTGTGCGTGTGTGTGTGTGTTTGTGTGTGTACGTGCGCGTAATATCCTGTTACACGCTGGGCAAAAATTCTCCGGCAGAATGTGTCGTAATCTGAGAGAGAGATCTTTATTGAACAATGCCTTTCATTTCGCACAGCATTTCTTTTGGTGGTGTGTATGTGTGAGTTAGTGTTCGAACCATCCAATAATGAATGCCAAACTGCCATTTCTTACGCTGCTCATATACGGTAAGCAAAGAGGCCTTGATGCCAGCGGGCAGGTGATGGATAATTAAATTAATTTCGATGTAATCAAACATATGTACAGTTTCAGGTGGAGCCTATACATATAAAAAGCTTTGAATGCACTCTACGGAGATTGTTGTTTTTTCCCATTTCGGCTTGTGTAACAGATAAAACATGATGGAGTTGTTAGAGGAGTTTTACGTTTACATTAAACCAGGCTACCGTTTCCTTCGCCACCTATCACCTCTATTTAGTGTGGACATGTAAAAGCTCACAAATACAGTAGCAAGTAGCTTGCTAGTTAGCCAGTGATGTTCTCCAAAACGTCTTCTGAAGTTATCCTCTATTTGTCCACATTGGAGGAAACATATATACTAGTAGCAGAGGGCAACAACAGTGGATTGAACCCAGTTCAACGTGCAATGGAGCTGACATGAGAATTAATTTTACACACCAGGGGGAAACTGGAGCACCCAGAACACGGAGCATGCAAACTGCGACCAACTATCATTTAGCCATATCAGTAATATTTCGATGTAGAGGACACGTCGCAGAAGGATTTCAACAACTACCAAATATTAACTCTGTTGCATCCTGTATGGCCATCACTTATTTGCCAAATCACAGTGCAGCTAACCAACAAATTAAGCCTTCATGAATTGAGTGTTAGATGGACTCCTTTAAATGAGCTTTACAACGCGTCTCATATTAACCAATTCACACACATTCATATACTGGTGGCAGAGCCCATCTGAGGTGCTACCTGCTTGTAAGGAGTGGTCACTAATCACACATGCACTGACACACTAATGGCAATGCTTTTGGGGACAATTTGGGGTTCAGTGTCTTGCCAAAGGACACTACGACACACTGACTACAGGGGTTGGAGATTGACCCGTTGGTCCTCTTCTCTACCTCCTGAGCCACGGTTGTAAAGAATAATGATTCTACTTCAACAATGCCATAAGCTGCCATAAGGCACAGTTGCAGCAGGCAGCTAAATCTACTATATGTTAGCTGCTCAGCACCAATCAGGAGAAACCTGATTTTTATGGGCTGGTCACCACAGTGGAGCATTTAGGTGCCTTACACTTTCATCAGGGGTAGATGAAGAAGGAGAATCCATAACTGCTGGATGTGTTAATAATGTGTTTTCTGTAAAAAACTTTAAGTGCTACTCCAGGCATTAATCAAACCCTTCAAAACTCATTTCTGTTTCATTAAATCGCATAATTCGATTTTTTCGAATTAGCCTCCCTGGCTTTGATGTAATGTTGCACCTTTGCCTAATATAAGTTGTGGGGATCTTTGAGTGTGCTGCTTTAGCCTCACCCACTGTTCTGCACCTTGCCTGCTGATGGAGCAAGCTGGAGCTTATCTGGTCAGCCATCTTCCAACTTTTAAACTAGTCTACTATACTTCGCACAATTTGATTAACACTTGAGTAATTCAGCCATACATGTTAGAATCAAACAAAGATTTTCAGGAGGAAGAGGAGGAGCTACCTCCAAGGTTCAAGGTCGGCTAAAAGTTGATTCATCAGGATGGTAAGTTTTGTTTCTACAGTGCCAAGCCCCACCCATGCAAACTACTAGGTTTGGTATTTCCTTCTACAGTTTTTCAGGATTTGTTTTTTTGGAGGTTCTCATTGGTGGAATGCAGAAAAAAATCAGAAATCCTCAGTCAAGAAACTGACAGCTGATTTAATTCATGATGTGTGTCCCAGTAGGCTGTCTTTAAGAAATGATACGTCAGAGTTGTGTTTAGAACTTCTTCCTGCTGCCCCAAAGCAGTCTAACAAGTATTTACATCAGATTTGAGGAACATTACCTCATTTTGGAGATTAAAACATTGTACTTATCAAACTGACTGCTGGATTTTGGGGGGTAAACAGATACCGTCAAATTACTAAACCACCAAAGATATATGCACACTCTTTTGTGTGTAATGAGGAACCATTACCGCCATTTAATGAGGTCAAGTAGATGACTGTTGTCTGATGAAGTGATTGCAATGTCATCATTTGATTATCTGCATGATTACCTGATTGCAATGTCACTATTCCTAGATTTCATCAATTTCTATTATGTGTTAGAGCAGCCGACAGAACAGTTTTTTCTCCAAAACTGGAAAATATACTCTAGTTGTAATAAACCAGGATTAACCGTCATACAGTTTATTATCAAAAGTGATTTAGGGTTATCCCAACATCACCTCCCCCACCCCTGCTGCGATTCCCCTTCACCTCCTACCAAAAAAAAAAAAACCCTCCTAACTTCATTTAATCAAAAGGAATGATTTCTCAAAGAGATTAAGAGAACACCATTTTATCTCTGGCATTCAGCCAGCAGCGGTATTAGGATGCCAGTCACGTGCAGCAGCCACCGTGTGCGTGGGAGTATCCCTGACTCCACATGTGAATGTGACATCAAACTTGTGAGCACAAGCAAGGTTTCTTTTATCAATGAACGCCTTACCACATACGTAAGGACACAGATGCACGTGTGCATACACTTGAATGTTAATACACAGCTACTGCATATTACAGACTGATTACAAGTGAATCAGTCCCCTTGTATGACAGTGAATAAGCAGCCGCTCTCCAGTGATTGATCCACAGGCGGGAGGCTGAATCTCAAAGCAGAATACACTAGAATACACCAGATCACGGACCCACTGGAGCATTAAAAGACATTTTCAACATCATCCAAGCTGTGGTGTAATAAAAAAAAATCACAGCATTATAGCAATACGTGTTTAGATGGATGAGTGTTGCTCTGTTTAGCTGGTGGGAGTAATAGCTGGTGTGGGGGCACTCATTGGATCTGAATCCTGCAAGGCTCCCATAAATAGTCAATGTGCATCGACTGCAAATGGCATCAGATGAAAACCCCCGCTAAATGACCGTGGTACTATTATATTAGTGAAATGACAAACAGCAAAACAGATATCATGAAGCATGAAAGCGTTTCTGATTGATTGTTCGAGCCTTGCGAGAGGTTGAGACTACAGTATGTACTTTATGTCTGCGTGTCTTGCATGTGCATGCTGGTTTGTTGCTGTGTCTTAACTGTGTTGACAGGATTGTTATTGGCTGATGGTGTATTTAACATTCGTTGCAGATCGGCTCAATGCGGAGCCATGCACACTGGTCCCTTGATCCCACTATGACTCTCATTAATGCCATTAGTTGGCTAGAGCTGACACACACCTGGGTCCCTGGGTTTATCCCAGGAGCCTGAGGCATGAAGATATAATGTGTGCACCACTGACAGCCCTCAGATTTGCCTGTGTTTATATTTGGAGAAGACCACTCATAAGAAATAGAAGTCCCTTTTGGGTAAAATGTTTTCTTGACAAGCAAAAGAGGAAAACAGCACTCTCATATTTATGTGCATTAATTAGCCACAACTTTAAAACCACTTATACAAGTGAGGTGAATAACAGTGATCAATTCGTTAGAATCCTCGCATTCAGGTCCTCGCATTCAGGTGGATGATATTTTTGACATGTACCACCCACCTGAAGATTTTTGCAGACCATGATTACCATTCTGGAATGACTCTGGGAACATAATAAAGAGCCCAAAGAGGCTATGTACAGACCTCTAAACTCCTCAAATCTCAATCCAATTGAACATTCATGGTATGCAATGGAACCACAGATGGAACAAAGGTCCTACTCCCCCACCCCACAAAATCCAAAGGATCAACTGCCAATGACCCGAGATCAGGTACCACAGAACACCCTCAGAGGTCCCCTATCTATGTCTTGACAGGTCGGAGGAGTTTTGGTGGGATGAGAAGGACAAATACAATATTAGGCAGGTGTTGTGGCTGCTCGGTGTAAGAAGCCAATTAGCTTATCTTAACATAAACACCGAGAAGATGAGGAAACAGCTAGCCTGACTCTGTCCAAAGGTAATAACGTGTACCTAACAGCAAAAATTACCAAAAAGTTCTATGGTTGTGACTATTTCCATTCAAGGGCACACTGACTTCCAATGAAAAACTCCACTGTTCTTTTAACCATGCATTATGAAATCAAACTGTAACATATTTTAAGAATTAAACTAGACATAATGTAATATTGAGCTGCAGAGGTATTGAAAAAAGGAGTCTTTTACACAAAGGCAGAGCTTGACTGGTTGTTTCCATCTGCTTCCGATAGAGACAGCTTTAGCTGTACACTCGACATGAGAGTTGTATCGATCCTCTTCCCTGCGTCTCAGCTACTAAAGCTACCAACATCTACAATACCTGTCAGTAAGGTCTTTTTAGTGTTTACAGGCACGTGTGTCTGTGAAATGAACAGTATGTGTTACCTGAACCTCCCGGGCGTGGTAGGCTATGATGAGGCCCAGCAGTATGACTGTCGACAGGCTGATGAGACACTTCAAGGCCAAAGAATACATGGAGCTCTGTAGAGAGATAAATGACGAGTGCATCCTTAGTAACATGCAGCACAAACACGTTTCAGACCTACTTTGGCATGAGGGTTGTTTAAATAATCAGAGATTAATAAAAATAAATAAATAAATGAATAAATAAAATCTCACACACAGATGGGACGTGACTCTGCTGAAATGGCGTATTTACCATAGTGACACTGCCTTGGCTTAGACAATAAGATTTAACATTTACAAAGCAGACTTTAGAAAGCTAAGCAGACGCAGAATGGTAGTATTCCAGCCATCAATATTACTCTGCAGTCAAGCATTAAATCCTCTACTCGTCTGGTTTCACAGGGCTTATAATCAATGCACTAGGGAATTTCCGATCAATACGACTCATAGCACTTCAGTAGCTTCTTTAACCCGCTCACCTCACACACAGCAACGTTCGCTGGAGTTAATACGCATGTGCACGTATATTTACAGTGTGCATAAACACATTTGTTTAGTACTTAATTTATGCAAGAAAGACAACTTCACACAGCTCTCTGCTGAGACACAGAGATGAGAGAACAAAAGCAGAATGTGTGCTGGACTGGTAACAGCAGGTTTAGTCCTGTTTGAGAAAAAGGCGCCGCAGGATTGAGTGAATAAATTCAGCAGTCAGAAGCCTCAGCAGCAGGTTTGAAAACTTAAAAAGAACTAAAAAGCTGAGATAATGAGCATGCATTTTCTGAACACATTATTTGGTAAAAGGCCAAGGGGAATGGACTTAATGCCCTCTAAAGCCTCCTTTAATGCCAACAGAAATATTCTGTTGAGGGAATGTTTCTCCACTTCATCTTCATATTCTTCATCTATAATTTAGTCTGGCTTTCAGTTCATCCATAACTGTCGCGCATTAGAACACCTTGTTAGCCATGCTGGTAGTGTTGGATTTATTGTCATGAAATGTTGCCCACAGGGCAGGCTCAATCGTACTGGAAATCTTCTCACAGTTTTTAATGGATAACACCCAATTTTGCATTAATATTCATAATTCCCAGACTGTATATTTTAAAGACTTTGGTGACTGCCTGACTTTGCTGTAGCGCCTACAAGAGCTCGGTATGTGTTTATTTAACTTGGAACTATTTCTACAACTATGTGATGGGATTTACATGGTACAGGTATTCATGGTCCTCAGCGGTTTTACGTCTCCTGATCTTTCATGTAGCATGATCATCAGTGCAACATTTCATTGAAACCTTTTCAAAGCAACACTGAACCAGCTTTGGCAGAAGAACTAAATATTATCAACATGTTAACATTATAATAAGGTGCGCTGATGGCTGACGTGACAGTGACACAGTCTGTAGCATGGACTCATTCTTCTTTGATTATCATTTATTTCATCGTATCACACTACTATGAAAGCATGTTTTTGAAGTTTAAAACACACAACAGACTTTATGCTGCATATGGTTAAACAAGCAAACAGATAAACGATTTTAAGGAGGGAAACATCTTGGAGGATGGACAGAATGTGATATATAGTTAGTATATAATAAGTCCATTCAATCAATTAAAGTATAAAGAGGACAGTATTAGAGTCTTATGTACTATTTCAGATGTCAACAGATACTACATATAAAAAACATTAAATGATAAGGCTGGCGTTAAAAATATAACAATGGTTTAACAACAAATTGAAAAAACAAATGATTGCATCTTCTAATACTCTCCATCTTAAGCCCCTCCTTCCTTAAGAAGAGATACGCTTGAAAAAACTCCAAAATATAAAGTTTAATTTTTTTTGTTTAAATTTTTTTTTAAAGTGCAAGTCGTTTTCTCAAAAAATGGGTCAGTATAGCTGATAAAACAGGATGAAATAGTTAATTAGTTGGGGACTATTTCCAGCGGGGGAGTAATATGCTTTTGGTGCTCCGGTGAATATTTGGAGCGGGAAGGTGAACGGAACACAGCACAGTGAGGTTGTTAAAAGCTTTGGACAACCATGGAGCTGTGTGGCACAGAGAAATAATATATATCAGACTTTGGCAGTACTTTTAAATAGAATCATTTTCTTCTTTTTGGCTTTTTATTGGATTTGTTGACAATAAGAAAAGTGTGGATTATGAATACTCTAAAGTTTTAGGTTTTAAAAGAGAGAGGGGACACGAACTACTGCTTCTGGTAGAAGCAACTGTTTATTTGCTACAGATATGTGCTTGCAGAACTTCTATAAGAAAATGGATTTTGTTGTCAATCTTCTTTTGCAAAAACTCTTCCAACATATTGGCAAAGAGATTCTGCTCACTGATACAAAATGTCAGGCATCAGCAGCCAAATGAAATATTTATTCTGACAGATTTTCTAAACTTTACACATAAAACCAGCTCTTAATTCATGCTCGATGAATGGATTCATTTGTCTGCATCAACTAAAGCACATACATATATACATGCTAGCCAACATCACACATCAGCCCTCCATCTTTTGCAAGATCAGCATTATCAGACCTCAAATTGGGATACTCTTAAGCATTCATCACCAATCACTCTCTTAATCTGAGTGTGCACTCAAGAGTTTAAACACACACAGAATGTACACTGCATTTTGGCTTCATGAATATATATTGCAAGTCAGAGCACTGGAAAATGGAGTGTACCATTTTGTCTATTTGGAGTCTCTGTTTATGGCATTAATGGTACTAATTCAACATCACACAAACACACACTCACACTAGTTTGTTGATCCTCGCTGACACCATCCTCTGATAAGTATCAGTTAATTAATTATATAAATTTGAGACGACTGCACATCTTCTTGGGTCTCCTTGCTACTAATGAAAATACGCACATGCACACGCACACGGACACAGACACACAAGAGGAGCAGTATAGTGAGTGTTGTTCATTTGTTCCTAATGAGTGTGGTTTATGGGCCACTGCACAACACTATGAAAATTTCATCCAGCTCCACCTCTCCACTGATTAATTCTATCAACTGTGCCCAAAGCTCTGTTGTCTTTTAGTCTTTACTTTCTCACACTCTCTTTCCCAGTCTTTGTCTCTCCTCGCCTAACATCTCATTTGTACTCTGAAGCCAGCTAGGTGCAAAGGAAGCAAACATGGTTGTGCTAATGAGAAAAATGCAGCCTTGGTTTTCAGCGGCAGATCTGTTTAAATACATGCTGCTGAGGCACAATGTGATTTGCTTGCCGTTTACTTCTTCTCTCACCAATCTCGCTGCATTTACCATGTTGTATCCCTCTGTTTCCACTTCACGTGCTCTTTGCCTGAGTATCAATGATTTGATTCTAACAAGATGTATGAGCTTAAATAATAAATTCTGTTTTATTTTTACAGTTTTAGACACTGACTGTTGATAGTTTCTGATTCTAATTGGCTGGCGGAGGCCCGCTTGTCTTTAGTAACTGGACACCTCTGAGACTAGTGCTGCTCTAAATGAATGCACCTGCATTAAAACCTAGACAAAGACAGCAGCAATTATGTTTAAACTTCAGTAGAGACATGGACAGCAGTGAACAGCTGATGCTGTAAAAGATCTTGCGTTGCTAGTTCAGTGTGGGAAATGCACTTCTATATGCTTTTTCTGTGGCAACAATACCGCTACTCTTCTCACATCCAGCATTAAGCAGGTGGACCAGTTCAGGAGGGCCATGGCCCACTAAAATGCTCCCACTACCCCACCAAACTGCCTGACTTCATGCCAAAATTAAAAAAACTAACAAACTTACAAGAATTTATGTTTTACTTGGTGAATTTGCCAGTCATAACCCTGCCATCCGACAGTAAAAAAAAGTTTGCTTAGATCTCATTGGTTGGTCTGGTCACAATGTCCCCTTCTAAAAACAGAAAAGGCCTCCCAAAATGCCATTATTGTGTCAAAGAGCAGCCATAACAAAACAATAGTTTAATGTTTCCTGTTGTTTGTTTTAGTGTACTCAGCCGCTTAGTTAATCCAGGTGATTTGATGTGTCGCTGCTAGATTTTTCCAGTTTTTTGCAAATTGCTCAACTTGTGATTATTATATTAGTTAGCTTGTCATAGTTGTTGACTTAAGCAAGTTTCTCACTGTTTGGGTTCTCTTTAGTGGCCTGGTTTTCTCTTCTCCCTGAAGCACTCAGCACAACAGTCTTACTGTCACTTTTCTTGCCAATCAAAGTAGTCCAGACCTGTCCTCTAGACTAGCCTAAGCCTAAGGACCGGAACTAGGAGGAAATGGTTTGTTTGCTCTGTCCAAAGTCCAAAAATACACCTACCCACACCTCTCAAGCTCATGAACTACAAGTTTCACATGGAGGTTATGTGCAGGACTGATAGAATGTAAGCATTTCTATTTGTATGTGTGTGTGCGTGTTTTGGTTACAAATTCTGAATGAACACAGGCAAATGGAGTACCTTGAAGGTAGACCCACAACTTAACTACCTTTATGTGCCCCGTTTTTATGGTGTTGGCTCACAGGGACACTTGAATAAAAATGTTTTCACTAATGTTATTAGCAACACCTGTGCCCTAGGTCTGCTGTGAGAGAGGTTCTGTTCATCAAGGAATAAAAAACTATAAGCTGCTCGATAGATGTTTCTTATTTGTACTTTATCATTCCAGGGGAGCAGATAAATAGCAGCAAAGCAACAATCACAGGAATGTAATGGTAGATCCAGTGTCTTATGTGTGTGATCCTAAAAATTAATGAGCAGTTGGAGGGGAAAAAATAGGACTCTTGAAATGATGTCAGCTTGAAGTTGGTGGCCTGCGTGCAACCATTTGTGTACAGCGGGAGGAATCTAAATTTCAAAGTGTCCTTGAGCAAGATGCTCCAGCCTGATGATGGCTGTCCCATCTGTTGCATGTGCAGTGTGTTTGAGCTGGTATCTATTTCTGTTTCTTTCTGCCTAGCTGTGCATGAGCGCGATTAATCTGTACTGTTCAGCGGCTGGATGGACAGAGATGAGCTTTTTCAGCTGTTTTTTATTTTAGCACACACGCCAGATGAGGGTGTTCCCCAGTTGTCCCTGGCTCACCTTTATTGACACAGATGTCAGAGCAAATACACGTCGCTTAGCGAAACATTAATCTGGCCGTGATAAGTCACTACATGTGTCGCAAAAGCATACGAATGTGTGTGTACTCTCCCTGTCAGAGCGATACCTTCTTGCAATCAGTCTCCAGGGAACCAGGCAGTAGACAGAGGAGGGACGTCACCTCACCAGGATAAACACATGGACACAGAAGCACACTCGACTGCACATTAACACACACCATTATGGCCCCACACACTCAATTAAATCCAGACAAAAGGAGACGTGAACACACACACACACACAGACACACACACTAATGGGTACATCCATGATCACTAATAAGATGGAGCTGAATAGAGACCTGAGGACACACACTCTATAGGTGTGTATGCACAGAGGAGAGCGGCTCAGTGACGTGAATCATTACGTTAAGGGCGGATGATGCAAGTTTTAGCACACCCATGTGTGCCAACACACTCACACATTGAGGGAGAGGAAGCCTAGCCGTGTTCCACTGAAAGAAACAAGCATATTTGTACCTGTTAGTAGCAGGGCCTGTGGGATCGACAGTCCCTTAGAAACCTGTGATCTCGAAGATGAAGAGAGTGTGGAGGAAAAGAGAGGAGGAGGAGGAGGAAGTGGGACAGAGAAGGGGAGAGCGGTGCAGAAATGCTGAGATGGCTGATAGCTCCATTAGAGAATGTGGCGGCAGTTGGTGAGTTTAATTCCCTGATGATCCTCGTATACTGTCTGAAACCACCATAAGTGACCCTGCAGAAAAAGGTCTGTAAAGGTCTCCCAGTAAACGTCTGCGATAAACTTCATACACAGGGGAGCGAGGGGTACCTGGGAGATGATGTAAGCCAACTGAGATGGCAATGACCCTCTTGGGAAAAGGGGAGAAACATAAACACTTCCTGTAAGTGAGAAGACAAAAGGGAAGACAGGAAGGAAGGAAGCGAGAACTGCCACTAAACTCTAAAGCCGTGTACTAGTGGTGAGAAATGGACAGTAAGGGGACACACGCTTCTCACGCACAACACGCATCTGGAAGTCGAGGTGTCAAGTGTGTATTGACAGTGTGAAAGGCGAGGCGGACGGCAGCTGTGCGTTCCTTCTGAAATAGTGTTCCATCGCAGACCTGAAGAGCGACACGGACCTGAGGGCCTGTGGAGCCATTTGCGAAATGATCCATTGATCTGACAGCGACAGACCACGTGCTGAGGACGCTCACAAACGAGGGCCTCAGTTATTCTCAGATACAGACACGTGTCGGGCTGGAACCTCGTCTCTTTTAAACTGCTTCTAATAAAAATCAATAATAGAAGCTCATAAAAGTGTTTTTAAGCGGGAACGTCATCGTGCCGATGTTTGCGTTTAAAGTGTCATGGTCCTGGGTCAGCGGCAAACGGGTGACGCCGATCACGAAAAGAGTTAAAAATACAGTTGTGAGGTGCACGGTGTGGAGCCTCTCAAAACATGTTCCGAAGTAAGTTATACCAGCTGTTTTTCTCTTGAATGGTTTTTGTGGGGAAGTTCACAATTCTGCCTTGGAGCCAATGAAACAATTTCACATTCATGAATTATTTCATCATCTAATATTCTCGCTGCATAATCTATCTTGGCTCAACAACTCCGACTGGACATTTATAGATTTAACATTTGGAGGAATTCACTGCCACTGCCTCGAGTGCTGGATATCAATAATGAGGGAGAAGTATTCAGATCCTTTAATTGCTGTTTTAAATCTGCAATACCAAATAAAATATGAAAAACCTTCCTTTATGAGAATTCTACATTTGCATTAAAATCCCATAATGAGAAAAACGTACGTAGTATTAAAGCAACGGTGCTTGTTCTGCAGAAAAGAGGCGCCTGTTGCGACACTACCATTTATTTCATCATTTCATTGTTAATGTATATATGTTTAATTGTAAATGGTCAACTGTTTTCAAAGGACAATTCCAGCATTTTTGTTAACCTGCGTTTTATATCTACATATTTTGGTGAGTGAATGATGGATGCTTGTTGAAATACTTGAAGTTGGACCATCATCTGGCAGCCATGACGTGACTCAATGGCTAGAATGTGGAACTTCCCCCATCAAACTTAGTTCAGTGTCAGGCTCAGATTGTTACTGTGAGTGTCTGGCATCATTACAGAGATGACCCTATAGAGGTGGACCTTTTTTTCTAAAGAGTAAAACCTTTTTGTTTAAAGAGAAGAAGCCTCTGTTAAGGATAAGTCTCTCTTTGAAATTCCGAGGTGCATTTTTTGTGGGTAAACAATAGAAACCTCAGAGTGCTACAGTTGTCAGAGTTGGTGAGAGACGTTCAGAGTGTCCCAGTTTGGTTCCAAAGTCATGGCTGGATATGAAACAGATGTCAGTCTAGATGAGGCAACAATTTTCCTTTTGAAAAAGGTTACAAATTTAACTGGCTCAGACTGGCCCCTAGTTATTCTGCTCTAGACTGCTGGGGGACTTCCCATGATGCACCGAGCTCCTCTCTGCCCATCCTTCTCCTCCTATTCTCATTCAGGTCATGCAATCAATCCAAGACACTAACTTGACATCTTCCTCTGAGTGTTTGTGCTTTCTCATCTCATATTTATTTAAAAAATGAAAATACATATAAATTTACTAAAGCTACAACTATTGGTATCAGCTGTTATTGTTATCATTTATCTATTATTATCATGCAGCTTTGCATCTCTATGTGTCTATACCACCCCTCCTCGCCCTTTCTTTCAACCTAACCAGTCAAGGGAGACGACTGCCCACCTACAGTGGAGTATACTCGGATATTTCTGCCTTCATAAAAGGGATTTTTCCTTTCCACTGTCACAGTGTGCCTGCCTGATGTTGAGTCTCTATAAATTCATATCTAAATCAAAAGAAGATTAATTAAAGAGTTTGGTGCCTTGCTCTACAGGTAAAATCTCGTGAGATGCTTTGTTTGTGATTGACGCTATATAAATAAAACTGACTTGACTGAGCTGCACTCATTGGTCAGGAAACTTCAAATCAAGACTTCATTGAGCCGCACAAAAGCCCCAAAAAAGGCAACTGTAAAGGTTATAGGTCGCGGTGAAAGAATGATGCTGTGTTTTGACTGTCAACTTCGACAATTCTGAATATGGGAGTATATACAGTATAATGATACGGCCTAGATTTTAAAAATGCCGAAAAAAAAACACAAGCTTATCATGTTGTTATTAAAATTATGAATGTGAAAAGTAACTTGAATCTCTAGCTGAATACAAAATTCATTATTTATGTGAAATGTTTGCAGTAGATATATATAAAGCAGCAGTCCAAATTGCACTTAAATGCAGTGCTTGAGTATACATACTCAACAGTATTCATCTGCAGCAAACTTTATCTTAGTGATTTCAAGAGCGACCTTGATCACAGTTTGTCTTGAACTTGTCTGAATTAAAGAGGTTAATAACTGAAGAGGCTGTGATACAGTGAATGGGATTCTTTCGGCTGTGGCTATAATATCTGCTGACAGGCTATGAAAATCTGTATCTGCACATGAATATACATATGCTTACTCACTATACCCACAGTCACGAACACCATGTCCTTTTCTGTTAACCTCTCTCCCTAACACACACACACATACACACCATTCAACCCACCCTGTTTTGTTTCATTCTTACTCTCCATCTCTATTTTTGGGAGCAAGATAGAGCTGCTGGTTCGGTTTGGAAACACAGACACAAACACACTTGCAGTATTCAATATCCATACATATAGATTTTCAATAATGACACCTGATCTATGCCTATCACATTTTACCACAGGCTTTCACGTCACCTCTCAAGCGGGGCTATCGATACACAGCACGCAGCCTGGTACCTGTGAAAGCTAACATCCATGTCCAATGCACGGGTTTGTTTGGTTCGCGTGTTCCAGGATCGTCAATGCATATGTGGGTGAGTGATTATCAGTAATCAATCAAGGAAATCATTCAAGGCTTCCCCCGCCTTTCCCTCACTCATCCTCACGATGTCTATCCATTTTCACAACAACCTGTGGGCTTCCTTCCACCTCAATTATCTAAGTGAGGTCTTGAACTGTCTGATGGGACTCTGTTATTTGTTGGATTCAAGCCAAATCTGCAAACATAAACTCGGCACTCTGCATATCAAAATTAATTTTCATCAGGCCTTGCTGAAGTGTACTTAACTTTGTCGATTCAAACTCATTTTAGAAATGTATATACATAAGAGTATACTATGGGTTGCAAAGATATTTTGCGTATAATTCTACCTTCAACTCTGGCATCCCATTCTTAAATAGACGCTTTTATGAACCTCGATAGCACTGTAAACCAGCGCAGCTGACCATCACTTTTTATTGATAAACGATTCTTGTCTGATACAGATGAGGATGGGATTGGTTGGAGCTCGGGAACCTAAATCAGGCTTTTCATTATCGCCTTTAATTTTTTTTTTTCTCTCTCTCCGTCTCTTCTTCTACAGCCTTTCATTTCTCGCCCAGCCGCTTCTCTCTTCTGATCGCACTCCCCCAGTTTGACGCCCACTGGAAGAGCACAAGAGCAGAGGGAGAGAGAAGGTGAGGGGACAAATGAAAGAAAGAAAGAAAGAAAGAAATGGATGAAGAAACAGGCGTAGAGTCGAAATCCAAGAGACAGACAGAGACCGAGAGCATTACCAGCGTCTGCTGTCTCCTTCAGGGAGAAGAATAGGTCGACGGGAAGGAAGAAAAGAAACGAGGAGAAGCTGAGAGAGAGAGAGAGAAAATTTTCAAGCCATGAATTTTTATTAATAAAATAACGTGGCTTCTAAAACTGTTTTTCATAAAGTAATGAATGGGAGAGGGAGGTAAGGAGAGGACGAAGCAAAGACATAGCCAGACCAAAACAGACTGGGCAGATTTTTCTAGGAATGGTAATAACAGAGAGAGAACACATGTATCACCCGGAGACCATGGACTACAAACAGAAACTGGGAAGACACATCCTGCCTTATTTTAAAAAGGCCACATGTGTAAATTTGTGCACTCCCAGGATCCCCTATCCCTTCTTTACATCACCACAGACATATATGGCATAAGTGGAAGTAATGTTTCCATCTTGTTTGCTAAAGAAACCTCTGCCTCTGTGAAGTGGTAGAGAGAGAGAAAGGATTGAAAGAGGATACGGGTGGCGGAAAGGTGAGCACAACATCCTCCGAGGCAAGAGACACTCTGACAGATACACAAAAACACATACACGCAACCATTCACAAACACTACCACAATAAAAAGACAATGGCAGCCAGGGGCCAATTCAGCTTGTTACACTCCCCATTACACAGACAAATGAGACCCTGGCCTCCCACTGACAATATGCCCCCATGTCCTCTGCATCGTTTTATTACATCACCTCCAAGCGGCAACTGTCAAGCCTGGTCATTTTGGTACACGACCCTGGTGCAGGGTCGTGTACCAGTCCAAACCATGAATCTGAGGAATAACTGGTGAAAGTGAACGATCTGAAAAAGCCAAATTTTGGGCGTTTTGGTGAGCTGGGGGTTAAAGAAGTGTTCCATTTACTGGAAGTCAATAGATAGATTAAAATAAGTAATGGTCAAAGTCATATCATATCTGGGATGTCCTGACTTTCTTTTACTCATTGGCACTGGATTCTACACTTCCCATAATGCAACTTGATAAGATCTTACATTAGACACTCTCTGCCTGGTAATGACCATCTTTAGACCTCCATGCACTTAGCTTGGACTGCAAGCTTTCTTCTATAAAACTGAAGTCTCTAACCCAAGCCAAGACAACCTCAATTACATCAATACTAGATCATCAGAGTAGCTGTCTCAGACTTGAAATAGCTCCTTCAAAGCCACAGATATCATACAACTTTAGTCTTACTAACCAACACAAGTGATCTGATCCTTGTGTTTATATCCTGCAAGACCCACTGATGTGTCCCCTCACCTTGGTGTAAACACCCCACGACAGCTCTGTCTCAATCACCATCACCACGATGCCGAACATCCCGAAGATGAGAGCGTAGTCACTCAGCCTCTTCCTCTTTTCAAACAGCGCCCTGCGATGCCCTAGTTTGTAGCCAATGTTTTGGTTCTTCCGCTTGGGGGCCTTGGATGTGCTGCTCCTGGCCCCTGTGCCCACTGCCCCAACACCCCCTTGCCTGCTGCCCCTCCCCAGTTGTGCCCGTCTGCTCTCCACCAGCGCGTGGTTCTGGTGATAGATGGACATCTGGTTGGATGTGGAGTCAGAGATGTCATACCCTCCTCTGGGGTACGGCGGGTCTTCTTTGGACGAAATGACAATCTCCGGGGGGCTCTGGACTTGGGGTTGATTGGTAGAGGACTGGGTCACCGAGGAGGGAGGAAGGGGTTCTCGCTGTCGGTCATGTCCCCCAGCGGCCGTTGCCCCGGCAACAGCTGAAACACCACCCTCTTTGGTTTCACTGCTGCTGTCTGATTCGATGAGGTTTCTGCGGGAGGCGCTGAGGCGGCTTAGGGGCTTCATGACCCCACCCGTGTACTTACAGGAGCTCATGGCGATCTCCGTGAAGGGGTTACTGTCCCTACGGTGGAACAGAGGGCTGGCCTGTCTGTGTTTGCAGCCCCTCTCTCTCTCTCTGTCCCTATCACGGTCTCGGTCCCTCTCCCGCTCCATGGAGGGCGAATGGGAGGAGTAAAAGAGGGCGTTATAGACCGGTGAGTTGTCCCCACTCAGGCTGTGCTGTGAGCCCAGGCAGGAAGACAGTGGGGTGTTGGTGGGGTGGAGAGCATTGGGTATGGGTGGGGGTAGAGGTTGGGCTCCAGAGGATGACACAGGCAACTTGGGGAGCGACGCTGGAGGCAAGTTGGGCATGGCAGGTGCCGGGGTCGGGACCGGGGTGCTGCCATTTAGGCGGTCCAGACTTGATCCCCCCATGTGGTTTGAGTGGTTCGATCCTGGCGGGTTCCCGGCACTGGAGGGAAGGGACATACTACCCAGCGGCAGGAGGAAACGTTGGTCCTCATCTTCGCCCCCTCCCAGCAGAGCAAGGCTCAGAGAAGTGGGAGGCTCCATGGTCACCTGTCTACAGCAGAAAAGAACTGTGAGGAAAGACAATAACAACAGGACAGACAGAGAGAGAGTGGCTGGAGGGAGGAGGGTTGTGAAGGGTAACGGTAAGCTTAAAAATCAGGGAAAACACCTATTTGACAAAAAGTGGCAGCATAGTGCAGAAAAGTAACCGTAATTGAGAGAATATGTTCTTTCACATTCCACATTGCTTCCAGCAATCTTTGCCATAAAATGTCATCTGTGTAACATTGTTGTTAGCCAGGAGGACTGTGCGGATCCTCCACAGAAATGAGATCATGCACAGAGAGGAGAGGACAAAAATGATACACCAGTCAATTCTGATACAGCACGAGAAGTACTGTGACTCTGCATGCCTCAGTGAAGCATAAGTTGTCTGCATTTGACTGATCAAAAAAAAACCAAACCAAAACAACAACCTACTTTCAGTGTGATATAACCAGAACCTTCACGGCCCCTCCTGCCTGTCTGTTTCTCTACCTACCTCCTACCTCTTCTCTCTCAGTCCCTGTCCCCCAGGTCAGTTGTGTTGAATCGCTGGCTGGATGAAAATAGACCACCACACTTTTTCTTTTTCATGTTGTCACGGCCATCCCATCATTTCCCCGTCTCCTTCCGTGTAGGTCCTTCCACAGGTCCTCGCTCGTCCCTCGAAATTGCGCGTCGCTTCGCGCAGATGTTGCGTGCGTCTCCGCTCGCTTGAGGTGATCACTTTACGTCCGTCTCAATCACCAGCGGTCTCTCGGCGGTGCCCATTCCGACCCCGTCATTGACAAACGGCGGGAGATGAAGAGGAATAATCCATGGTGACTGGATTAAATCGGTCAACCTGTGGCTGCGCGTCCACAACGTGCAGCGACATAAGCAGGCGGGAGGGGAAACGCGCCGCGCAGGACATCCAGGAAACAGTCCTCCGGCGGGCAGTGAAGCCCGAGATTTAACGACTCCGGCGACTTCCAGTCCGTCCACAGCCCGCTGTCTCCCCGGAGCTGCCTCTCACTCTCTCCTCCAACTTCTCTCCCTCTCTCTCCGCCTCCAGACCAGCCGTCCGCTCCCATTGGACGGAGTCACCGAGGCGAAATAAGCGCTGGAAACAGGTGGCCGGTTTACTGGGATGGAGCACACAAATGTCAAATGCTTGTGTGGTTATATGGATTGTTATGGTCGTCGCGGTAATAACACACATGGCCGTGTATTGCACCCGTCACGCCCGTTAGGGGACGAGGAGGAAGAGAGGAGCTGGAAATCCAGAGAACATTTTTGAACCTTAAAAAAAAAAAAAAAAGATTGTATTTGTGCAAAAACGTGTCTTTTGATCATAAAACTACGACTTGGATGCGTCCGTGCGCCTTCAGATGGAGCTGCACAGTTGCACGTGCAGCTCGAGTAACTAAAAATGGCATTGAACTAAGTAAATGTCAGAATGAAAAGTACTAGGTTAATAAGAGCAACAATAATTTAAACATGAGTATATATGTCAGGGATGATCAGATTTCAGTCCGTTCAGGCTACAAGGACTTCATAATTCCAAACTCCACAGAGTCCATGAGGCGTAATCCTACCTAATTAGACTATTCTACCTGGCCTAATCTGTTTAGTAACGCGGCTCTGTGCGCGTTGTGTGCAAGCATTAATAGGATGAGCGCAGGCGCGGAATTGTGTGGGAACAGATTAAACAGTTGTAACAGCTCAGCCTTTGGTGGTGCAAGCTGTCAGACGTCAATACAAGATCATAAAATCATAACCGTACGCAGGATAATTCCAAGCACTGACACAATAGGCCAACACCTCACTCAGTTGATGTGGCCTAACCTGCGAAGTCCACCATCCATATTTTCTGTTTAAATGTTCTTTTTTTAAAATTCTTTTCGCTACATGTGTCTCTTTGCGTTTGACCCGGGATTATTTGATTCGATTCTTCCTCATGAAGGTGTAATGTGTAAGTAATGTGTTGTCTTTGGCTCTGGGCAGGTTGGTGATGGGTCAGTGAGGGAGACTGTCTGGTTCAACAAGCGGTTCATTCCTCAGGCACAAGGAAATGTCGAAGGTCAGATGAGCTCCATCACAGATCAACGCCATTTACCAGAGACAACGGAAAGAGAGAATAAGAAAATGCAGGTTTATAATCGGGAGTGTATCTGTATTTCTCAATTAATACGTTTTATTTTTAGGATTAAATCAGTGTTTTAGGATAAAGATCAGACTCGGTGTCTCTGTTAAGGTGAGAAAAGGCAAGGCCGGGCATGCAACAATGATGAACTGCTGACTAATCGATTTGCAGAATATTAAACAACGCTATTGCGATTTCTCAAGAAACAATAAATGTTCATCACGTTTGACATTTACATTACATTTTTACATAATTTAAAAATAGATCTGTTTATTTTTTTCTTTTTAACAATTTCTTGACATTCTACAGATCAAACTAACATATATACTGATTTATTAATCAATAAAAAAAGTAGATTAATCAAAAGTGTAAATAATTATCAGTTGAGCACCACTGGAAATGCATGCAGGTGACAAGTTTAAGTGTGTGTGTGTAACTGGGGATGGTTAGTACACTCCTCCCATCTATGTTTTCTGTCTTATATAATATCAAATAAAAAAAAAGACTCAAATAATTTATATAAGGTAATACTGGACTTTAACGCAGATGCTCAGCCAGTATAACACAAGAGAGCGAGAGCAAACATGATACAATACAATGAAAAAACATGGAAAAGGGGCCGAGGGGGACATTATGTCTAAGAGAAAATAGGAACTGTGGCTGGCCACACTGTATACATCCCTCACACGTCCTAATATTGTCAAAAGAGGTTAGAGGGCAGCAGAGAAAAACGGAGAGTTTGGAGCAATGAAAGCAACGGGTAGTGACAGAAAGGAGGAATGATGGGCCCATTGAGTGAAAAGGTTAGCCTGCAGTCCTGCCCCACAGCATGATGTATGGTGTGAGAAACATGTGAACGAGAAAGTGAATAATAGAACACAAAGAGGAGTAATGAAGTGGGATGGCAGTTGCTATGCCAACACTGTAGTATACAGATTAATTCTCACTCTCCTCTTCTCTTTGAAGTCACCTAAAAGCCTTGCTATGGGAAATTAGGTTGCATGAATCCCCAAAACTTGATAAAAATCAGTGCCGAGCACAGGTGAGGAGGTCAGAGAGGAGCACAGAGGAAGAGAGTAATGTAGGTGAAGTATGGCTGCAGAGGAAATGTGAGACAAGATGTGAGAAGGACAGCATAAATTCTGATGAATTAAACTACAGCCAGTAGCCAAGTAGCGTAGTTTAGCAAAATAGCAGTTAGCTTGGCTTTGTGACAAAATCTGCACACTGCATATTCTGGTGCATAACAATCCATAAAGCAACAAATTAATGACTGCACTACTATTCATGCAGGGATTAATACAAGAGGTGGATTTTGTTACCTTTTAACAAGTTCAAGCTGGCTGCTGGCTGTGGCTTTCTTTTTCCAAAAGGCACAAGTGTGGTATTTATCTCCTCATCTCTCCATATAAAAGCAAACAGTGCGCCAGATTGCAGCAAAACTACTCCATTCTCCAAAAGTGGAGATAAAGCACTGTACAAATAGCTGCAAGCAAAAGCCCCAAATTCAAAAATGGGGACGCCTCAGCAGCATTTAATGGTCGGAAGTACAGCTATTTTACTCCGTAAACTCTGTTGATTAATTAGATAAGATAACCAAACTCTTTCTGAGCTATCTGATCAGTCAGTGCAAATGTGGGAAAGCAGATTTCCAAATGAGATTTTTGATAAAAGCCAGAAAAGTGTTGAGTAATGCGTGAGAGGCGCATGCATTACACAGCTGCACGTCCCTTATTAGGAGATTGTCAGGCTAGCCCTGCTCTATCAGACATGCTTTAAATGCTGGCTCCACTGTACCTTAATGAATCAGAACGCATTATGGGCCTGGAAGCTGTGCTGGCTAACCCACAGCCTCGAAATCACAAGCTGTATGCAGAGAGAGCTCTGCAAAGCAAATGGCACTCCGACGGCCTGAGAGACAAATGCAGAAAACAGGAGACTACAGGAGGCAGAAGATACACAGGAGGAGGATGTGTGCAGGGGTCTGAAGTGGCTGGTGGAGATCGCAAAAGGCTGTTGGTAATGTGTCCGCTGTCCCACTTAGGTGGTAAGCAAACAGTGCAGAACGTCTTCCAAACAACTGTGCCCTTTTAATGAAAGGACTGACAAACGTGGGCGCACGCACATACACTCACAGCTTTATCACGCCGTCAGAAATTGCATCAAACGCCAAACAAAACACTCAACACCCCACGTCTGGTCCTGTTTTATAAGACATTACATTGAAGTATCACCTGCCTGAGGATCCAGTGGGTTTAGTTTGCTGCCCACAAGTGTTTGCAGCTTTCATGCTGCTAATATTTAGAAGTGTGTGAAGTGTTTGAGTTCTGAGGCTAACTACAGTTTCACACTGTCAGCACGAGAGCAAAGAGCACACTGCAGTCGTGTGTGTTTGTGTCAGCCCTCTCTTAACTAAAAGTCACTAGTCAGCAGACTTGACCGGATTTTTTTCTTTCAAGTAGCTTTTTCCTCTCAGATGTTGTTTTGGACGGCTTTTAGGCTTTTGGCTGGATGCTAGGCAGTCGTGTTTCTCTCGTGCTCAGATCGAATTGCTACGTATCTTCGGTCTGACTGATTCTCTTTGAAGACCATCTGTTCCTCCAAGTCCAGCTCCCCTGGACCCTGATTTCCAAATATACAGTTTGTCATTATTGTTAGTATCTGTGCAAGAGGAGCTCTTCAAAGTAGTTTTCAAAGTATTTAGAGAATTCTTGCTAGTAAGGAAACTAACTATGGAGGAATCTGACATATCCCATTTGCTCTCCTCTCAGCGAAGCTCTCGTTGATCGTCCCTCCAAGTTGTAAAAATAGTCAATAATGAGCACAACATTAATAATTTTGAGTCCCTTAACAAATGTATGTCAACACCACCATTTACTCCATTTTACTGAAGTTGCAAGAAAGTCTCAGAGACAAATTTAGGCCTCTTTGAAGCATACTGTAGGTAGCAGGGAGAGAAGGTCTCAAGCCCTTTGGCAAAAGGTATGTGTCAGTCTTGATTGAAGAGGTATGTGGGGAAGTATGTCTACAGGTGTGTGCAGCTGTATTGATACTAAAACTCGTAAGTGTTAAAAGGGTTCGTAAGCTAATTACTCTTTCAAAGTGTCAGCATGATAGTAGTGTTTACTCAGGGCTGGTGTTTGCGAATGTGAGGTTCTGCACGCTCCCTGAGTCAGCACTCTCTTATCTGCCTGAATTTTTGTGACTCTCTATTTCTCATTCCTTCCTCGCGTATGTTTACACTGAACTGTTTTCGTTGTATATTTATAGGGGTTTCACTCCGTGGCCTGCAGCTAGTGCTAAGGTTATTACACACAAAGGGATTTTCTTTTTTTTTTTGCTGTTTATTGATTTGATTAAAGGGTTCTACATGAATTAACAAGACCATTTTCTGTATCCAGAGGAGGAAATTGCATGCATACTCACCCCATCCAGATCTTTGTTTCTGACCAGACTGTAGGAGAATATTCTTCTGTAAAGGTAGACCAAGCTGTTTGATGGTGATCCATGGTCAGCTCAATGTGGGAAAGTTCATGCAGTTGAAATGCACCTTGTATTTGTGTAGAATATGCTGTGATCATCACACATGGACTCATGGCATGGCACTTGTAGCTATGATGTAATACACTTTATATCACACGATGAAAGCTGATCCCAAAGCAAACATGAGCTTATTGGCTCATTTTTGATCTTGGAAATTAGCTGTACGATACTAGCTTAACGTCCAGCAATGTTCTTCTTTCTTCTGGAGCTCTGCACCAAATCACAAGGTCTTCATCAGCACATAGTTAGATAGTTCACAGTTGCCACAGAGCTCAAGCTGTTCCAATCATTCCGTAATTCTGGAAAACCTCTAGAATCTCTCTCTTCTCTTAAAACTTTTAATGGATTGGCACCGCCCTGCGTACCTGTTTTTTGTTAACACTGCAGCTAGAAAGCTGAGGTCGACCAGTCAATTGCTCCTGGATCTACCCAAAACTAGGCTTGAAACCAGAGGACATCAAGCCTTCACATTTGCTGCCTCTCGCCTGTGGAACATTCTGTCAGATATCAAATTAGCCCCGACTCGTGAATTTAAAAAAACCCAAAAACCTTTCTTTTCTCCTTGGCTTTTCTTTCGAGTTAAGAATGTTGTACTTTCAACAGACTTTATAATATATTGTTCATTGTTGTCTTCCTGCTGTACCTTTTACATGTAAAGCACTTAGGACAAGTCTAGTTGTTTTAATTGTGCGAAATGAATAAAGTTGACTTGACTTGTGAACTTCTCAGCATGTTGAAGTTGAGAATGTTTTGTCAATCTTAGTTATACTATTTATCTTATAATATCACAAAAATAAGCTGTTTTACTGGCACTCCGCAATATTTTTAATGTGTTGTTGTCTTTTCTGTGAACAGATGTTATTCATATTCATATTATGTTATATGTTTTGCAATATTTCTCAAACCTCCAATAGCACCAAACACAAAATATGTACATTTATGATGATGAAAATTAGCTTTACAGGTATTTTGTCATATACTGCAATACTTAAGAAATGAAGATTCACACTTTGAGGTGACCAAGAATATCTTCTAATAGTTTTTTTGAGATAGTTCAGGTGGCACCAGTTGAAAAGTCTGGAGATCTGTATCAATTTTTGGACCGTGTGATCTAATGAATGTTGAGATTTTTATTGGACGAGTGAAAACTTTGGTCTACTGAAGGTGCCACAGAAAAGTCAGGGGATCAACAACATCTGGAGGAGTCATCACCTGAGACTTATGAATGTTTTTGCTAAATGTCTGACTCATTCAAGACTAATGGGAGAACAGTGACATTGGAAACACGTTGATCAGCCATAACATTAACACCTATGACAGGGGAAGGTAATAACATTGATCACCCTGTAAAGGCCCAACCTGTAACCCACAGTACTTAAAGGAGCTGCCACAAACATTGTGGTCCTGGACATCACAGGACCAGAGGCAGTACACACACCAGAGTTCATTTGACTGTGTCCGGTAAAATCCAAACCTGTTACACAGATGGGGCCTCCATGGATCATACTCATACTCATTTTCAGGCATGTCCCGTTAATACTCAGTCAGATTTGGATCTGTGGTATTTGAGGCCACGTCAGCACTTTAACCTCTCTTTCATGTTGCTTTGACAGTCCCTGAGCAGTTTTTGTGGTGTCGCAGCATGCAGTGTCCTGTTGGGGGACCCACTGTCACCTGGGTGTGCGGCCGTCATGGGGGTATACTTGGTCTTCAGAGGTGTTCGGAGCACATGGTTTGTGTCAAGTAGCATCCACATTAATGCCAAGCAGTACTTTGCACAGTCGTGAGGTGATCAATGTTATTCACTTCAACAGTCAGTGGTTATCAGTGGGATGGTCACCAGAACTAAGAGGAGAGAGCACATTACTCCAGCTTTGGCTGCATGGAACTGGCTTCCTATAACATTAAGAATGAATCCCCCTCCTTATTTAGAAATGTCTAGGACCAAGCTACATTGCTAACTCCTCCCTTTACTATTTGCCCAGAAGGACGCTGTGATCATTGACTGCCGGTTTTAATTGGAAGTTCCCTCCTCAAGCCGTGATGCAGCTTTTGTCAAATATAGCCCAAAGCTCTGGTATACACCACCTGCTGATTGCAGGGCAGCCAGCTTGTGAAATATGTTTAAAAGAAATCTAAAAATGTATCTTTTTACTATAGTAAAAACTCTCCAGATACAGGCCTGTACAGGCCTTTTATCCCTCTATTATTGTTATTAGCTTTTAAAAATTTTTAAACTTTAGCTTTTTCTTGAATTGATTAGTGTCGAAACTGTTTTCAACACTACTAAACCTGGGAATATCTTGATATCTCTTTAATGTCTTTTATGCAACATAAACACTACTTTGTAGCTCATGAATTTTCTGGCTTTTCATATTTATGCATTTCAGCAAATGCTTTC